>JAQJVL010005951.1:0-31987 GCA_035578905.1 Stictocephala bisonia | reverse complement strand
TAGACGGCCCAACTGAAGGTGATTCAAGTGATCACCGTAACGATCGTAGATCAGGACAACCGTCCAATAGTGAACCCGTCGGCTAACAACATCGTGTATCTGGATCTGATGAAAATAATAAAATAATGGTCGCCCTCCGAATACCAACCTCCTCGTGACGACGTCATCACACACGTATAATTTACCGATGAACAAAACAGCTGGCTGCTGAAAAAAACATAACGACGGACACTGGAAGTCACCTCGCCCATCGTGACGTCGTCAAAAAAAAAACGCGCACAAAAAACCGAAGAAGAAGAAACAACGACATCTGGCGGCAGAAGTCCATCATGACGTCATCAAAAAAAAACCAAACAAAAACAGCTGGCTGAAAAATATATGCGCGCCAAAAGTTCCCGCGCAAAATTACGACATCCGACCTCCGATATATATATATACACCTCTGACGTCACATCCAAGATGGCCGCAACAGCTGGCTGAAAAAAAATGCGCGCCAAAAGTTCCCGCGCAAAATTACGACATCCGACCTCTGATATATATATATACACCTCTGACGTCACATCCAAGATGGCCGACCTAGTCACGTGATCCAAGATGGCCGCGCCCATGGAAAGGAGGTCCTCTGCTCCCGATCCCCCCCATTACTACTTAGGTCTGATTTTCAGGTAACTGACAAGCTTGATACTCAGTTCTCTATCCTACACAACATCTGAACATTGACTATCATCCAACATGGACACCCCAGATTACACTAGTAGTGTCCAACAGCATTGAGCGGACTCCCGAGCACAGAACATATCGCCTACAATTTCCACAACACTTATCGCTGGGTTACAGCACTACGCCACTATAATATTATAATATATAGTGCCAGCATCATCGGTAATTGTTTCCCCTAAACATTTTACGTTATGCCGATTAATATATTTTAACAAAGAAGTGTGGTTATTTGTTTTATTTTACTGTCATATATTTGACACCATTTAAGTGAGTCATGCACCGCAAAAGTAGAACTGTTCCGTTTTCTCGAAAAAAAGGTTACAGTAATTAGCTTTTCTCCACTACTCACACTACCACTACCAGTAACACGGTAGTCTCGGCAAAAAACCGTTAATGATCATAATTGCACCTGTCTGTAACTGTTAACAGATGGATATCGTGACTCCGAGTCGCAGATACCGCACGGTTTGTGGTGGCCACAGTTTAGGTGCTTCAGTAAATACAAGTGTAATAAGTATTTTTAAAATAAATAATGTAATTCTTTAATCATACGAGACTATGTATGGCAACGATATATCAGAATTATCGATAAATATGTTTCGATATATCAATAAATATGGTTCGATATATCGATACATTAAAATCGCGTTTGCTACCTCGCCGATAGGATCGCTATCATCGCTACAACGGGTGAGCTTCGTTACTGTGTGTTTGTATTATAATGTAGTTAAATTATTCTCGTAGATATTAATCCAAGTGAGGGGCTCCGATAACGAGTTTTAATAATGCGCACTAACCTAAAAACATTGTTCAAGTCGCCGATGGTGACCTCTGTGCAACCTGTTTCAATGAACCTCTATCGGGGGTGAAACCCTCAGCTTGTATCGCATTGGAAAATAAGTAACGTTACTTTTTTTGCATCCACTTAATATTTCCTTCTTCTTCACGATTAGTGTAGTCTCGTGGCCTTCAAAGAGTAGAAACACTTCAATCACTTTTATCCTTGTCCAACTAAAATTCAATGTAAAAGTCAGTAAACAAATTTGATTGTCCTCGCTAGTCCAAATAGTAGACAAACAATTTTTAATTCATTGAAATTGACACTTCCAGAGTCTTATTGCAATTTCACGAAGGGAATCATAACAAATATAAAATTTCTGATTAGAAATTTTTTTTTAATTTTCACATTTTCAACCAAAAATATGGTTCAACAAACCAGTAAATGACAACTGTTTGATTCCGCTGCATGATATATCAGTCTTTACTTTAACAGCCTCCCCACTGTTCCTACGCCGATAATGGGTTCAGTCGACACCTCCGTGGTGTCACAGATGTAACGGACTGGTGGCCTCCAGACCTACTCTCGGCACAGCACTCTCGTGGGAGTGAATTACCACCTAATTCCCCTTTGGACCTCTGGTCAACTACTGGCCATCAGCAAAAATTAACTGATAATGACGGAATTTTAATGAAACCCAAACAATTCCAAATTTCGATATGAGTTTGAAATATAGTACAAATAAGTAATTCCAATGTTCAATTCGGTCAGACTCCTTCAGCTGCCCCCTTAGGCTCAAAATATTTTCTATGTCAATAACCACGATATTTAGGAAAGATGACGGTAGGTATCACGCGCATCTCCCATTACGTCACATGGGTGAAATGGCAGCTGGGTGGAACAACAAAGACACATCAAAATACTTGTTCAACCATCTAAGTCACAGTCTGCTGCCCAGCCTCTGCTATAGTATAGTTACCAAAAATAACTAAAATTGTTAGTTATACAGTTACTACCAAAATAACTAAAGTAGTTATCTGTCTGAAAGGGAATTCCTCTATCAATTCTCATCTGATTGCGATAACTCCCTGCGTTCTCTACTACACGCGCAAATATAGGTTAGCTTGGATGGTAATTGGCAAATATTTTCAACATATCGATGTATCGCAAACCAAATATCGATCTAACGATAGTATCGAAAGAAAAATATCGATATATCGGATAGCCGATATATTGAATTGTAAATGATTTATCTGTTTGAAACTATGCACTAACTCTTATGTCATGACCAAAAATACGCTTATATCTAGCTGTCAATATTTAGATTAGCCGAGTGAATATAAAAATTAAGAAATTTATGTACACGAAACAAGTTCTGGTCTGTGCGGTTGAATGAAAAAAAATTCAAAATAAGAATAATTATACCTTTCATTATTATGTTAATTATAAAAGAATAATAATTAACTCTAAGCTAGGCATCTTATAGTCAGCGTTAACAACTCACACACAACCTCATTTACCCGTTCCACCCACTGGTCTGCAATAAACTACATTTTAGTGCGTTAACCTTACATGAAAAAACTTATTGAAGTCACTTTATTATATCAATGCATGTTTTGGCGCATAAGAGGCAATTTAAATATGTTATTTCGAATCGTGATAATTTTAAGTAGAAAGAATAACGTCAATATTTAGTGCTTTGATATATCGGAAAATATCGATATGGCCGATATTGTCGAAAGAAAATATCGATACTGATATATCGAAACGTATTTATTGATATTTTCCATATATCGATATTTCGTTGTCATCCCCAGATATGTGAGTACTTTCTATTAATATCTATTTAAAAAATAGTTTTTTGGGAGCAGCTTTAAGAATTCAACCCTCAAATCTTTAAGCCGTGTCTTGAACATTCTTCAGTCAACGAACCCTCCTGTGCAATGTGGGAAAGACTAACCCTTGAAAGTGCAATGATTGCTCACACTCGCTAAGCCAATGTCTGCCCCTTCGCCTTTTGACGCCAATCGTGTCCCCGGGGACCAACTTGAGCGTGCTATAGACTTTTTGTTCTTCCTTCCCTTGTACCAGACGGTTCCTTCCGCCAAATTAACCCCTAAGCCTCTGCCCAACGACGTCCTCCTTACGGGCTCTCTTAACAACCACTTTCATTCCTAGTTGTTGAAGGGAACCGTTCAATCTTTCTTGCCAGGCGAGTGCGTTCAAATTATGCACGAAATTCATTTTTAGTTTGTTAGAAGTAGTGTATTGGTTTCATTGTTAATAATGGTTTAGAGATGCATATCAATAAACCTTCATGTCTCCATAGTCTAGTCAACACAACGGACTTAATTTAGGTGGTCGCTTGCACAGAGAAAAAGAGGTTGCTTTCTTATGGCCGCAGCCAATACTTAAGTGGTATTTACATCTCTTCTAATCTACATTTAGATTTCAACTAATGTACATCTTTATATGTTTGTAGTAATAGTTACTACGTTTATCGTTGACAATTATAAAGGTATAAAGAGAGGGACTGACAACTTGTTGGCCCTGCCATCGGGGAAAAAACTAAACGTTTCCCCAAACCGCCAAGTAACCGCTGAGAAGTGACAGCCATATATAATAGACATACCATTTTACCCTCAGCAAGCTAAAACACGCCATCCTATTTCGTGTTTATTACTATAATGAGTTATGGTAAATACTATATGATTATTAAATGTCCGGTCTAGAGGACCATAAGTTAATATTTTGAGTTTTTCAATTTAAGTGCAAATGATAACGTTTAAAGATTCACACATTTAAGTATAAAAGATTATTAAAATATTCGTCTTTTTACAAAAACTAATTTATGGTCTACTAGAACAGTTCTTACGCTTAAGAAATTACACTTTAAGAGTTACGATACGATCATTATTACGAACAAAATTTTTGAAATAGAATGTTAATGGGATTTTTCATAGAACGAAACGAAAAGGAATCAGTCCTTGCTTACACAAATTTTGAATCAGTACTCTAAATTGAGTTTTATTGTCAGAAGAATACTTCAATTCCCCGCTGACTTTGTTACGAGTTAAGAGCGATTGATTTTTTTACAATGAGTATAAATCTCTTTCACAGACCTCAGCTAAGTCAGCCTGCTTTCTTTAGGTTTAAGAGTCTACAGAGGCTTTCGGCCATGTTGGTTTTAATCCCATAAGAACAATGTTATTTGCGAATCCATATTTTTTCGTTATTTATTGACCAAAAATTGTGTATGAGGTGTCATTTTAAACGTTATCATATTGTGCAGTGGATTTTCTTTTCATATTTTGAATACATACGCCTTGTTTTGAAAAATAGGTAAAAATTAAAACTTCAAAATAAATATTTTCTGTTATTTTTCTCTGTAAAACTGATTAGGAATTCGAAAAGCAATTCCAACGTGCAATTTCATTCTTGATCAAATTTGTTTGGAAAAACCCATTTTGAAAATAACTGTAATTTAGATACGCGTGATTGTGTGTCCGAGTCGAAAATAACATTGTTCGTATGGCAATAAAACCAACATGGTTGACAGCCTCTGCAGACTCTTAATAATTCACCGAGAGAGTGCTCTGATCAGAGTAAAGGCAGTGCGAGAGAGATAGTTAAGGCAGTACGAGAGAGCAATGAATACAAACTCTATAGAGTTTGTATTCATTGGAGAGAGACAGTAAAGGCAAAGTGAGAGAGACAAAGATGCGCTCTTTCTCACACACATCGACTTAAGAGGGCTCTAAACCCCCGCGCTGAGAAGCGTAAAAACTGCTTTGCGCGGTCCAAGATACTGCCCTTATTTACTGTCGTAAAATTATAAATGAAACATCTATTAAAAGATAAAGACATTTTTGACTCAAATCGCTTTTTAGAATTTTCGAGTTCTCCTTCATTTAGATTTTATAGGTTATTGAAGTTACCCAATATTCAAACTAGTGCCAAAATAAAACTAGAGCTGTTATCGAAATTTTAAAAAGCGATTTTAGTCAGAAATGTATCTGGTTTCAATTTAGTTTTGGTTTCAGATCGATATCTTTAAATCTGTAGCCGCAATGTTGGACCGCGCAAATGCCTGCATGTTAATTTATTGCCAAAATATGCGGTGATTTGTGAGATCCAAGTGGCGAAACCTCGAACTTCTTAGTCGCGGATGGATTTTACTACTTCATTCATAAAAACCTTCCTTCATTTAATTTAACATCGATGGATGCAATGTAGGCCTACGACGACTGATATCAGTATTATTTTACAGACTGATTACTTAGAGTTAGTCTAATTACTTTTGAATGGCTTATTTCGTTTAGATTAAAATGTGCGTTCCCATGTGGTTCCTGATATAATCTAACTACAAAGTAAAGCATAACATTTTTATTCCTAATGACAGTGCACAATATTTATTATATCATGAAAAATACTGTAATAATCATCTATATACAACATTTTTATGAAATAAATCATTTAAACTACATTAACGAATGCGTACAGTTAAAATATTAATTCAATAATTCCGGCTTGACCAAAGCAATAAGTAATTCTATAATAAGTCACTGTCACTATTGGCCTTTGTTTTATTTTAAAAATATAAATACAGTAATGTTAAGTCGTAACTATTAATTTATTATAGTTCATTAATGTTGTGGTAGAACAAATGCTAGGTATAATAATAATAATAATAATAATAAATAATAAATAGGTTTATTGCTTAAAACAATATATAATTGTATGGCAATCGTCATAGTTAATATTTATAGCTAAAATTTTCCATTCATACTAACATGAAAATCTCATTCAAACATACAATTTATTTTTCATACAGGCTCCCTTTTATTCGGATTATCCCAGTCTAGCCCCTAGTCAGTCAGCCAATTAGATCCCCCATTCATGTGCCATGAACTCGTCGGTACTGTAGAAAGCGTTATCAATCAGAAACGTTTTCAGACGAGTTTTGAATACCTTGGGCATTGTGGCACTTTTGATTGCGTTAGGCAACCTGTTGACAAAATGAACTCCCGCCTGGGAAGGCAGTCGTTCATGGACCACCGTTCTGTGTCTCCCAGTTCGGTAGTCCTCCCTGCCTCTAGTTGGGTATGAGTGTAGGTCGCTACATCTTACATGTTGGCATTTGGTCCTGAAGAACATGCACGTTTCTAAAATATAGAGACAAGGAAGTGTCAGCAGTTTTAGTTGTTTAAACGTTTCTTTGCACGACTCTCTGGGATTTAACTTTGCAATTATTCGAATTGCTTTTTTTTGAAGGACAAAAATTCTTGTCAAAAGAGAGTTTGAGCAAGCCCCCCACAAAACTATCCCGTAGGAAATATGCGGGTAGATTACTCCATAATATGCCGTCATCAGTATCTGAGTAGGGCAATATTTTGCTAGTTGCCTCAGCACAAAAATGCCTGAAGACAATCTTGAGCATATGCTATCGACGTGACATTCCCAGGTCAAACCTCGAATAAGGTGTATCCCAAGGAATTTCGTCGAATAAACTTCTTCGATCTCGGCCTCATCTATCATTACTGCAAGACTATGATCCGAGTCGACTTGTCGTAACCGGAACTGGATGAATGTGGATTTTGCAGGATTTGTTTTGAGGTTGAGCTGATTATACTGTTGAATTGTGCTATTGAGCTCTAAGAAGGACAATTGTTCCAGTTCGTTTTTTGAATTTGCTTTGAACCAGAGAGTCGTGTCATCGGCGTACTGAACGAGTCGCCCGTTGTGCACCGATAAGCCAACGTCATTGACGTAGACCAAGAAGAGGAGTGGGCTGAGAATAGCGCCCTGAGGTACCCCGTATCTCAGCAGCTCCTCCCTCGAACTAACATCTGAGATTTTTACAAATTGCCCTTCTGTCACTAAGAAACGATTCAAGCCATCTAAGTGGCACTCCTCGTATCCCGTAATGTTCCAATTTACGAATAAGGATGTTGTGGTCCACACAGTCGAAGGCCTTTGATAAGTCTAGAAATACACTTAGTGTCATCTCTCCTCTCTCAATGCCCTCCACTATCATATCGACCAGACGCACCACCCCGTCTGTTGTCGATCTACCACTTCGGAAGCCGAATTGGTTGTCAGATAGTAAATCGTGGCTTTCCAAAAAAATGTAAACAACGTGTAAGAAAAGCTTCCTCAAAAACCTTACTAAGAACCGGCAGCATTGAAATTGGTCGGTAATTTTGAGGGGACAAAGGATCACCCTTTTTGAAAATTGGGATAACTTTTGCAGTTTTGAGGGGGGTGGGAAAAGTCCCAGAGTGAAATGAAATATTAATCAAGTGTGTTAGTGGTCCTAATAAATGCTTCGAGCACTGTTTTAGGAGCCACGTTGACACATAGCTTGAGTCATTTGACTTCTTAGTTGGAAGGTCTCTTGTCACTCTGGCAACTTCCTCCTCATTAACTGGGCTCAAAGCCATGGAGGCTATCGGGCTGTGTTTTAAAAAAGGGATGGCTGGTTTACTGAGGTACTTAGTCCCTGGTCTGAACCAACTGAAAGCAAAAAAAACTATTGAACACACCAGCGACCTTTAAGGGATCATTTATTTGTAATTTTATAAGAAGGTAACTTTGAAGCAAATATTTTACCTAAACGGTAACAAGGACAGAAAAATATGACAGCCGGGGGACGGGGCGGGGCGGAGTGGCAATCCTTTTGTGAATTTGAAGTCATGGGGCAAGGTAGTGTTTGGGAACCTCGTACCACTCCCGATGTATTCCGTTGAACAGCCAATGAGAAGACTTAGGACGGTAAAACTTGACATAAGTGATATTTAAACATTGTGCAATGCGAAGAGAATTAATATATAAACTAATTTAAAAAAGTTCTCTTAATTAGCATAGTATGTGTTGGTAGATGAATTTAATACAATATTAATATAAAAGCTGAACAAATATAACGGTGATCGATTAAAGTAAGCTTAAGTTTACCGAAATCGATCACCTTAACATTCGTAGGCCTACATATTGCACTTATTTTTTATCTAATACAAGTATAAGTAGACCCGTATTATACTGTAGAAATTTGCATTTTTTTACGTTACTTGTGTATTGAAGTAAAATTGTTCAACTATTATTATATAGCTGAAATAAGATGTTCTGATCGGTTTGGTTTTGTATTAATTTAATGCATGTTCAATTACTTGAGTATCCACTGACCTAATTTGGAGCTCGGTGATCAACCTTATGGCTAAGTCACACTGATCAACTTGGGTAGTCATCGTAATGGACTTGGCTATAAAAATGTCAAAGTAATAAAATGTTTTTATTGGTAATTTTGTGAACATTTATATAAAAAAGTTTTTAATATGTCTGCCACATTTTAGGGCCTACAAGATATACTACGTTCATGTATCATGATATCTATTCAATTAATTACATGTTTTCAACCAGCTCGTCTAGTTTTAGTAAATTAGTTGGCTTGTTAAAATTGTTGTACACAGTTGTTATTTATTTTTTATTTGTTATGCATTTTTATATGATTTTTGTAATTAACTATTCCAATATTAGGAATTAATTAACTACTACAAAATTAACTATAACAAACCTACACATAGGAACTAATTAGATGGCTGCTGAGTTACTATTTCCCCTGTCACTGTTATTTATATGGTGTTTAAGAAAATATTTAGGGGGTTACTCTTTATTTTCATATGTTTGTTGTATTATTAGTAAGTTGCACTTCAGTTAACTATGTTCTACAGTTGCGTACTTCAGTAACTATGTTCCTGTGTAGTATTAACAAATGCAATTATTTTTTTAATAAATTACTGTAGTTTTGAGGTAATTAGTTGCTTTAAGAGGGCTCTAAACCCCCGCGCTGAGAAGCGTAAAAACTGCTTTGCGCGGTCCAAGATACTGCCCTTATTTACTGTCGTAAAATTATAAATGAAACATCTATTTAAAGATAAAGACATTTTTGACTCAAATCGCTTTTTAGAACTTTCGAATTCTCCTTCATTTCGATTTTATAGGTTATTGAAGTTACCCAATATTCAAACTAGTGCCAAAATAAAACAAGAGCTGTTATCGAAATTTTAAAAAGCGATTTTAGTCAGAAATATATCTGGTTTCAATTTAGTTTTGGTTTCAGATCGATATCTTTAAATCTGTAGCCGCAATGTTGGACCGCGCAAATGCCTGCATGTTAATTTATTGCCAAAATATGCGGTGATTCGTGAGATCCAAGTGGCGAAACCTCGAACTTCTTAGTCGCGGATGGATTTTACTACTTCATTCATAAAAACCTTCCTTCATTTAATTTAACATCGATGGATGCAATGTAGGTCTACGACGACTGATATCAGTATTATTTTACAGACTGATTACTTAGAGTTAGTCTAATTACTTTTGAATGCCTTATTTCGTTTAAATTAAAATGTGCGTTCCCATGTGGTTCCTGATATAATCTAACCACAAAGTAAAGCATAACATTTTTATTCGTAATGACAGTGCACAATATTTATTATATCATGAAAAATACCGTAATAATCATCTATATACAACATTTTTATGAAATAAATCATTTAAACTACATTAATGAATGCGTACAGTTAAAATATTAATTCAATAATTCCGGCTTGACCAAAGCAATAAGTAATTCTATAATAAGTCACTGTCACTATTGGCCTTTGTTTTATTTTAAAAATATAAATACAGTAATGTTAAGTCGTAACTATTAATTTATTATAGTTCATTAATGTTGTGGTAGAAAAAATGCTAGGTCATTTATTTGTAATTTTATAAGAAGGTAACTTTGAAGCAAATATTTTACCTAAACGGTAACAAGGACAGAAAAATATGACAGCCGGGGGACGGGGTGGGGCGGAGCGGCAATCCTTTTGTGAACTTGAAGTCATGGGGCGAGGTAGTGTTTGGGAACCTCGTACCACTTCCGATGTATTCCGTTGAACAGCCAATGATAAGACTTAGGACGGTAAAACTTGACATAAGTGATATTTAAACATTGTGCAATGCGAAGAGAATTAATAAAATAATAATTTAAAAGTTTTCTTAATTAAAATATTATTTAGTTAAAAATAATTGTAAAAACCGTACAATAAATATTAATCAAACTACAGTTTAATTGACAGTTGGATATATTATTCTACTTTAACATCAAAATATTTTTGTATGGTTCATTTAGCATTATTTTGTTTTATTCTTCAATTGACTGTACAAAATACATTGTTATTTTTAAATGTTTGGCATTTTATTGAATAATAAACCACGTAAAGCAAATTGTTAGGGTGCTAAACACTTGTTACAGCAATTTAGTAAAATACATTATTTATAGTTGTCCTCAGTTCTTTAAGCGTACCTAGCCCCACTTTTATATCAAACTCTTCAATTGTTGGGTATAATAAGTGTGGTATATAAATCAATTTTAAATTTCAAACGTTTTAGGAGTCAAATTTTGTCAAAACCCGTGATTTTACAGTAAGCTTTGATTAGAAGTTCAATAATTTAGTAGCCCTCCTTATTTTCAGTGGAGCGTAAAAACTGCTTTGCGCGGTACTACAAACTACTTTACTCATATAAAAAACTGAGACCAAAGTACTGTGTGAATTGCTGAGGTCAAACTGGTAGGCTAAGTAAGTCTAAACTACCCCGAACATACATGTTTATGAGGCCAAACTACTGTCAGGCAGGTGAGCCCAATCTGCTTTGAACGTCTAAAGTTATATGTTCGAAATTGATATATGCTCACAGCAGTTTCTCTATTTTAAATTGTTGGTTATTTTTAACAGTCGTGTTTAAAAAAATCGTCATATTTAGTAATTTGTGTATGCCTAATTGAATCATATTAAATTTATCACTTCTAAAATACTGTGAAATATTTATCAGTAAAACTAAAATCTTTGAAAAGTAATTGTGTAAGAACTGTTGTCGAAGTAAAATAATTGCTTTTCTCATGGCAATGGGAAAATTGAGCAAGATTATAATTTATTATTTTAATTATAATTGATATCATTCATACGGTTCGCTTCGGTTTTCGTCTCTGTCCGCGAAAATCTTTGTTGTAACAAAATGTTCGCTTTTTTAAACCAAATTGTCCCCGTAGTGTCATTTTCCGTATTGTAGTAATTCATTCAGCATACTTCAGAAGCAAATATAAAAAGTGGCCACATTTCAATTATTTTTTAATGTTTGGAAATTAGTGTGTTATGTTGTAACTGCCATAAAACTATGATAGTTTATGTGAAATCATTTTTTATTTTATTAAAAATAATTAATAAACCATACAAAACTATAAAACGTAAAATAAATAGACAGTTGGTATTTTTTACCATTACTTTTCAACGTGATTTATTAGTTTTCAGTAAAGCGTATCCTTTAATGCTTTAAGCGTATGTTGTTTTAATCTTTAACTGAACATAAAAAGATACGAAATAGAAATTTATTTGCCAATTAATGCCTTTTATTAAATATTTAACCACATAAAAACCAATATTTAGATCACAATCCAAGAGCTTTAAGTATTATTTACAAAAACCATTCTTTGTAACGTAATTTACTTAGTTTTTAGTAAAGCGTATCTTTATGTTTATAAATCAAACTCTTCAATTGTAGAATATAAGTATGGTAAGCCTATGCCTAACTATGTTAAATTTTAACCGTTTTGAGAATAACAAGATTTGAACAAGAATTATGATTTTGGAAAACGTTTCAAGTAGAAATTCAATATTTTAGTAGACCCCCTATTTGATCAGTGAATAAATTGATTTCGCTGTAAAAAGTCTACGTTTCTAAACAAATATTACTTTGTTTTTTTTGTAAATAAAAACTATAGTAAAATATTACTATTTTTGAATAGAAACAAAATGACATAAAAAATGTTAAAAAATAAAATACAGCAGCAAAACCGGTACTGACTGGAAAATTGACAATTGTTGAAAAGAATTGGCCTTTCGGCTCAACATACATTCAGACAGAGAAGGTCGGGCGTGTAGCCACCTGAGGAGACGGCAGACGGGAGGAAGGGGTAATTGGGGTTTCCGGTTTAAAATACTACGAAAACCTACTATACAGGAAATGATTCTTGGGACTATATTGCACTTCGTCCGGCGGATTAAACTGGACGTAGTTCCAACTTCTATCGCCAGTGTCGCATGACTTCTATATTTTCTTTCCCTTTAGAGCCCTCTTAAGCGTATGTTGAGAATTGTTGTGGCGTTCATTTAATATTATTTTGTTTTAATCTTCAACTGAACATAAAAAGATACGAAATAGAAATTTATTTGCAAATTAATGCCTTTTATTAAATATTTAACCACATAAAAACCAATATTTAGATCACAATCCAAGAGCTTTAAGAAATATTTACAAAAACCATTCTTTGTAACGTAATTTACTTAGTTTTTAGTAAAGCGTATCTTTATGTTTATAAATCAAACTCTGCAATTGTAGAATATAAGTATGGTAAGCCTATGCCTAACTAATGTTAAATTTTAACCGTTTTGAGAATAACAAGATTTGAACAATAATTATGATTTTGGAAAACGTTTTAAGTAGAAATTCAATATTTTAGTAGACACCTCTATTTGATCAGTGAATAAATTGATTTCGCTGTAAAAAGTCTACTTTTCTAAACAAATATTACTATTTTTTATAAAAACAAAATGACATAAAAAATATTAAGAAATAAAATACAGCAGCAAAACCGATACTGACTGGAAAATTGACAATTGTTGAAAAGAATTGGCCTTTCCGCTCAACATACATTCAGACAGAGAAGGTCGGACGTGTAGCCACCTGAGGAGACGGCAGACGGGAGGAAGGGGGTAATTGGGGTTTCCGGTTGAAAATACTACGAAAACCTACTATACAGGAAATGATTCTTGGGACTATATTGCACTTCGTCCGGCGGATTAAAACTGGACGTAGTTCCAACTTCTATCGCTAGTGTCGCATGACTTCTATATTTTCTTTCCCTTTAGAGCCCTCTTAAGTAGTCTCACACGAACTGAGTGAGCATGGATATTTTAAACGCATACTAGTCTATTATGTATTCCAAATATCTATAAATACACTCTTCAGTTGACAAGTGTTGTGTTAGCGTGAGCATCTATTTGAAAATGGACATCTGGAAGGGGTCCAAAACGTCAGTTAACGCTATGGCATTTCCAGCACTGTACCAGTCTTTGCTTTCAACTGGCTTACATCTCATGAAGCTGCTTTCGAATTACATTGGAGAAACTAAATGGACATCGTATGGTTTGTTGTTAGCTACCATTCAATAATTTTAAAAAGCTGTAAAAAATGTCAAGATCCAAAAGTCATGTTATATATTAATAAAAATATAGAGTTCTCTCCTGACACAAAGCTAAATCCAATCCATCGGAGGGGGGGGGGTTGTTCGCATACACAGAACATCATTAAAGCTTAACGTACCCCGTGGGTAGTTTTAAACGTCACGAATTTGTTATTTCTCAGCTGTGGCAGCTATCATACAAAATAGAGAAACTGTAAGAATAATTGTTGAATAGTTAATCAAGTTGCATATAAATATATGAATATTTGCAATGAACACTAAATCAAAATTTAGAATTCGTAATCTTAAAATGTCTACAAAGCCAACCTGAGGAGATGGCTTTCAGTTGTTTCCGATGATGGACATCGAAAAAATAACACCATCAGTAATTATCCTATAATCTCCATAAATTTCTGTAAACGCCATTTTTATTATTTACCAGCCTATTCTAATCTGAAAATTAATTCTGGATTTGACCGTGATAAAATTTTTTTTCTTACATTTTAAACAACGTTTGTGGTCCATTTTGAGGCAACTTATATAAACACGCTTACAATATAATTGTCATATGTTATGTTTCATACCTCAATCGAAGGGTGTAAAGATCCTGTTTTTTTCGTCTCTGGAGTTTAATTACCTCGTTTTAACAGCTAAACTACACATGTATAGTGGATTTGAAGTTTCTATCTTAAATAACTCTCAAGTTATAAAATAATTTGTAAAAAACACATACATACAGACAGACAGAAAACTAGTCACCATAGACCCATGTTTAGATTATGAAATGTGATTGTCTTGACCTGAGGAACAATTTTTACTGAAAAGTTCCAGAGAGTTCCGTGACATATACACACACACACAGTTGTTATTTATTCAACTTTTCCTTTTTTTCAAAATTTACCTAGAGTTACATTTTAAACATCATTTTACTGGCTGTATGCGAGATTTTTTATTTAACCGTAAAGTGGCTATAAAATCTCGTCAAAATAGCAAAACTGTCCAGAGTCAACTCAATATTATTGTTTATAAGGATTGATAAAATAAAATTAACTGATTATGTGCATATCAACCTATCACATTTAAAATGTTCTACGACTCCTACTAGACCGTTCCCATAGAACAAAAGCAGGACACTGAATACATCTAAAAGTAGGTGTTTGTGTACAGTTATCATGGGTGAAGTTTTGTTGCTTCATCTGATATGGTAACAGTAAAATTGAGCCATTCTTGAACTTTCACATAGTATAAATATAAAAACTTTCGAGCGCCGCCATTTTGTTAAGGATTAACCTTTTCAGGTGTAATTTGCGGCATGATGTTTTACTAATTAAATCATTTAAAATGGTATGCATGTTGACCTGGGCTTACATTTAAGATTTTGTCCGACTCCTAGCAGGCTGTCCCCCTAAGAAATCACACCAAAACATACAAAAAAAACTTGTTATGGAAAGAAATAAATTAATAAATTATCCCTAAATATTAAACAGCAACCTACTAGCTTGAGTTTATGAGGGTAGGTAACTTTTTTGTAATCACTTTGCATTATTCATGATGGACTGATATAAAGTATGCTTCTGTGTGTACACTTTATTAGTTTTCTCCGTAAAAGTTTGTAAGCCTGAGTACACAATGTACGTGTATTAGACACACTTTTCATTGAAAGAACGTTTAAATATCCTCCTCGAAAGCTGTATAGATTGATACGCACTTTATATAAATGTATAAATACTTTAACTTTGTATAATTTACCTAGCTGGTAGATAAAAAGAGATCGTATTAGGCTCTATATTTAGTATTATATATATATATATATATATATATATATATATTTATACCAGCCAATTTAACATATTTCAGCCCTGCTATTTAGGATTTGAAACTTCACTAAAACTTAAATATACGTTAATTAGTATTGAAAAATACAGCCATTAAAATTATTGCTGTATACGATTTTTAGAAATAAAAATAACAGAAATTTAATAAATGTAATTCCTACACTACTTAACTTTTCGATTAAAGAACATTTTTTTACTTCATTACTTAAAATCTGTTGTTGCATATCACATTTGTCTATATGTTGGTATTATTTATATGATGGTGTTAAAATTATTTGATCAATTGAAAACTATTTTTATGTAATACTGGTACGTATAGTTAACAACTCCATAAAAATAATGCACGTATCTTAAATTTTAAATTACGTTCAAAATTATTCCAGGGTAAATAGGTTAAATATATTATCAAATTAAATAAATATTTCAATAATTATATCATTAATATAAATAAATTAACTATTGATTTTAATAATATATTTCATCAAGCACGTACCATTACGTTGATTCAATATGATATACAGTCAAATAGTAACTGTAACCGACAAGTAAACACAGAGACATTACAACTACAGTACAATGATATTAATACATTACTAAAGTAAAATACTCAATGGAAGGTAAAGAGTGAGGAGATTGGTTTAGTACGAAATGTCAACAACCTTTCATGGTCATGTGTGGGAAGAGGGCACCATGTGGACTTGCCTCAGGGTTACCTAAACTTACTGTGGATGTAGGATGGCAGGGGGGAGTGGGAGATTGGTTTAGTACGAAAGATCTACAACCGTTCATGGTCAAGTGTGGGAAGAGGCCACCATGTGGACTGGCTTCAGGATTACCTAAAGTTACTGCGGATGTAGGATGGCAGGGAGGAGGGGGAGATTGGTTTAGAACGAAAGATCAAAAACCATTCATGGTATTTTGTAGAGAGGCCAACATGTTGACTGGCCTCAGAGTTACCTAAACTTACTGCGGATGTAGGATGGCAGAGGAGAGGGGGAGATTGGTTTAGTACGAAAGATCAACAACCATTCATGGTCTTGTGTGGAGAGGCCAACATGAAGACTGGCCTCAGAGTTACCTAAAGTTACTGCGGATGTAGGATGGCAGGTGGGAGGGGGAGATTGGTTTAGTATGAAAAATCTACAACCGTTCATGGTCTTGTGTGGAGAGGCGAACATGTGGACTAGCCTCAGGGTTATCTAAAGTTACTGTGGATGTAGGATGGCAGGAGGAGGGGGAGATTGGTTTGGTACGAAAAATCTACAACCGTTCGTGATCATGTGTGGGAGGAGGCCACCACGTGAACTGGCCTCAGGGTTACCTAAACTTACTGCGGATGTAGGATGGCAGGGGAGAGGGGGAGATTGGTTTAATACGAAAAATCAACAACCGTTCATGGTCATATGTGGGAAGAGGCCACCATGTGGACTGTCCTTAGGATTACCTAAAGTTACTGCGGATGTAGGATGGAAGGGGGGAGGGGGAGATTGGTTTAGTACGAAAGATCAACAGCCATTAATGGTCTTGTGTGGAGAGGCGAACATGTGGACTGTCCTCAGGATTACCTAAAGTTACTGCGGATGTAGGATGGAAGGGGGAGGGGGAGACTGGTTTAGTACGAAAGATCACAACCGTTCATGGTCATGTGTGGAGAGGCTAACATGTAGTCTGTCCTCAGGATTACCTAATGTTACTGCGGATGTAGGATGGAAGGGGGGAGGGGGAGATTGGTTTAATACGAAAGATCAACAACCGTTCATGGTCATATGTGGGAAGAGACCACCATGTGGACTGTCCTTAGGATTACCTAAAGTTACTGCGGATGTAGGATGGAAGGGGGGAGGGGGAGATTGGTTTAGTACGAAAGATTAACAACCGTTCATGGTCAAGTATGGGAAGAGGGCACCATGTGGACTGGCCTCAGGGTTACCTAAACCTACTGTGGATGTAGGATGGCAGGGGAGAGGGGGCAATTGGTTTAGTACAAAAGATCAACAACCGTTCATGGTCATGTATGGGAAGAGGCCACCATGTGGACTGTCCTCAGGGTTACCTAAAGTAACTGCGGATGTAGGGTGGCAGGGGGAGGGGGAGATTGGTTTAGTACGAAATACCAACAACAGTTCATGGTCTTGTGTGTGGAGAAGCCAACATGTGGACTGGCACCAGGTTTACCTTAAGTTATTGCGGATGTAGGATGGAAGGGGGGAGGGAGGTTGAATATTAGGCCTACTTGATAACTACACAATCACGTTAACGTAAGTAATCTAAGCAGTGTACTGAAGGTATTCGTATCCCATAATTTTTAGTTATACTTGGCTTGGATTGGTAACGCATTTTTGTTTATTGGCTACTACAAGAACGTATTCCACAGATCGTTTTAACATCTCAATATCCCCAACGCGATTAAAGATGTTCATCGAAAGAATATCCTTAATATCCTGATTTCCAATAATATTTTAATAAGAAAATCTGATTTTAGTAAAGTTGCAGCTTTCAGAATATGAAGCCAAAGTAGATTAATCCGCCCTTTATGTTATTTGTTCTTATTATTAATCGATTGATCAGACGCCAATCGAATACGTTGGGAAATTATTTTTGTAAGAACTATTGCACTTTAGAGTTGCACTCCCTGATGTTAGTTTTTAAAAAGTCATTATCTCAGTGTTTAAAAGCGTTTATTACAAAGAAAACTATTTTTTAAGTGTTTTTCGACATTATAAATTTTATAAAAATATTTCTCAATAATTCATAAAGTCATTATTAAATGATAATCTTTTAACATCTTCCGAATGAAATAGAAAAGTTGAAACCATTAACAAATAAATCAAGAAGTCAATGTCATTATTACAAGTCATCATATTTTTGAGATTGGAGATGAATGTTGTGTACGTATTATATTCATATCGTATGTGGTACCACAGAATATAGACAGATACAGAAGCCCCACGCAATGCTAAATTTTGAAACGCGAGATCGCTTAACTCACCGGCCAGATCATACGCGGCGCTAGTGGTAAAAACCGGCCAAGCGCGGTTGCCAAACTGTGGCTGGCCGGCCGGCCCAGCCGGCCAGGGAGAAATCCCTCGCTACGCATCGTCTTCTGGTCTCAGGCTAGTCAACTGCAACAGTCCCGCGTGTATGGCACGATCAGTCCAACAATGATGCATATGCGGAGTTTAATATTACTGTACATCTTTTACTGTTAAAACGTAATATTCATATTAACATTTTTTATTGACAATTATTGTTTGTTTAATTCGGTGCCTGCCCTAAACCGCCCAATCTTAGTAATTACTAGAAAAAAATTAAAATAATCAGGTATTCTTTCCTATAGTACGTTTTTGTTTCTCTTGTTTAGTATAGGTCTTCACCGACAAGTTTTGCATAACTTGGTGAGACCTAGATTTTGTACACACGAGTAAAAATAAGTAAATAAAACATATGGAAAAATATTTTGCCTGTGTAAAGGCCCGTGTAAATGAATAAAGTAAATGTAAAAGCTTACTATCATGAATGTATTTAAGATAGTAGTAATAATAATAATAATAATAAATACTTGCAAATTTGTAAATAATAGCCTACATAAATGTTAGTAAAATTATTTTGTAAACTTTATTATTTTACTGGCGTTGTCAGACTAAAATTCCATACACGTAGCTTAATCAACTATTTAAAAAATACATTATTTTAAACGTTTCTTCAGGTATTCATCAGTAGAGTGCTATTTTCGCTCAAAACTTGACTAACTGAAAATTAGATAGGAAATATAAAACATAAATAGTCCTAATACAAAGAACAAATGTTTTCCAATTTTATCGTGGCTAGGGAGATGATTTCTATAAGTATTATTAAAGCCAAACAACACTGACTAATCACAAATTCTCAAAAATCATAAGACCAAGAGATTTGCTATAAACATTCACTATAGGCTATAGACATATACTAAGAGGGGATTTGTCAACAGTTTTTCTCAAACATCTAAATTAAGGCAGATAACTAATATCCCAATACTAGCAAATCATTGTTACCCTAACAATGAGAACGCTTATGACGTACACGGTTGACACTGTTGCACACTTGAGATAAGAGGTTATTTTTTAACAGTGTATTGAAACAATGTTAAGCATGTAATACGAAGAAAAATAACAAAATTACACGAGTGAGTGAAATGAGCGTAGCCAGTAACGGGGTTTTGCACACTTAGCGTGCTGTGGTATCCCCTAGTTTAAGAAAAAATTAGGTGTTGGATTATTACTATTATTTTTTACAGTTTTAAATGAGTAAAAAATTTTTAAAGGAACATAAATCTCGAATGGGGACAAAGTTTTTGGGAGATTGAAGGCGATAGGTTCCATGCTCGGTCCTCTTAATACCGATACGGCGTCCGCACAATGGTTGCCATCGACGTGGACACTACTAGATACGTATGGGGTGTTCATGTTTGATGGTAGTCAAGGTTCGGATGTTGTGTAGGGAAGAGAACTGAGTGTCAGACTTGTCTGTTAGCTGAAAATCAGACCAACACTACGTGGTTCGGATTTTACGGAAAGCTGCAGGTCCGATAGTTGCCCTGGTTGTTGGGCTATTAATAAATTGCACTTTCTGAGGAACAGTTAAACTCAGTTAGTAACCAGACTACACTCATATCATCGTTCATACTCGCCTTAAAATACGCACAACGTTGTGTCGGCGTCTCATATGTTAGAACGAATAGTGTTTACTTCAAACTAGATGGAAAATAATATTTGAGGCAAAGTTCAAAGAACGCGCGCCCATCACGTGTTCATCTACTTCCTGCATCCTTTCCGTCTGTAAAAAAAAAAAATTCTGAATAAAACTCAGTCAATCTATAAACTATAAAGCTCGATGTAGTGACTGACTGACTCACTGACACTAAATGTTGAGGCATTTCCCGGCGTCTTACCCGGTTATACTTGAATTGAAGCTCTCTGTCTGAAACCTCCAGAAAAATTCTCAAAAGTTTACTTTTTTCACTCATCAAGATGGCGGCCTTTTCACCCCAAAACTTCCCCAGTGTCCCCAATGGAAAAAATCACTAAAAAGTAGTTTTTATTACCTAAGTTGAAATACTAAATTAAAATGTTAAAGTGTTTAGCAAAGCCCGTCTTCAACCTTATGGTAGCGCTATCAGCGTTCACGGAGTGAATGTGACGCATGCTGCAGTCGCACACCATTCACACACCTTAATTCACTAATCTATGCGATATATTTCCTGTAGTAAAAGTATACCCACATTCGTATTTTGTGACTAATCGTTAAGATGAATAAGTGAAACCAGTTTGATATAAACTCCACGTTAGACCAAACTATTTACATTATCATAATCCGGGTAGGACCGTGTCTGATTGCTATGTACACTAATTAGATGTTGCCGACGTTTCGAGTGCATTGCAGCTCTCATCTTCAGGGCGACATAGACTACTCATCACCAGGTACATTACATATACTCTGTGGATCTAGTAACAGAGTGTGTTGCCCTGAAGATGAAACTGCAATGCACTTGAAACGTCGGCAACATATACATATAGCGTGCATACAAGCTGAAAAAAATAAAGAAACGCTGTCACAGCTTTTATATGACTTAACATATAAAAGTGAAATCTTGCACATCATCTTGGTCACAAAAACCTACTTTTTCACACCATTAGTGACTTTTCATCCCTTCACTGATACGGCCCGTGAGGAGTTGAACGAACATCTTAAATCTAAGCCAAGTTTAGTATTCAAGGAAAGGTCTATTTAAGAGAATTAATTGTCGCAAACTGGACTTGGAAAGGATTATCCTTTACAGAGTAGCGGTCATTTGAATGTCATGACAAACAAATTGTCTTGTGAAGTAACTAATTTGTATGGTTATTTTTCCATACATAATTTGATAATTTAATTTCTCTTAGTAATTGTGTTTAAGACTTTTATCTGTTATAAAGACTTGGATATAAATCAGTCTTTTAACTGTGTCACTAATATTCATTTTTTGTCTCTTAATCTGTCCACTTTAAAGTATCTACAAGCAGTAATAAGCGCCCTATTAAATTGGCCAAATTGAAAGGTTTAAAAATGTGAAAAGGGATGTAGAAAATAGAGGGTTGAGTAGGATGAATAAAAATAATGTGGTTATGAAAGATCGAGATATGAGAAATTTTGGTGATAAGTTATAATTTTTAAAATAGTCTATATGTTTACTATGTGTTTACAGTATTTACTTTGTATTGTATAACACTTTTAGGGCGTATTTATGTAACAATTTATGTTTTGTTTTTGGGTTTAATCAAATGTTTATTAATGTAAATAGTTCATAAAGGTATCGATAGTTAAAAGTATAACTTCTAATTATATGTTTCAAGTATCCTTATAAGCATGTGCTATCAATACAATTTGCTTGTCTCTGTATCTGCTCAGGTACAGTATATAGTATCTATAAACATTGATGATATTCAGTCGGTATAAAATAAGTAAAAAAAAATCAATCAATTTGGCAAATTGAAAGATTTAAAAATAGTAAGCCCTACTAAAAATGAATAAAAATAATGAGCTTATGAGAGGGATGTATTGAGAAATTGTGGTGAATAAATTCTGTATAGTATGTATGTCTAAATTATATGTTATATTTTATAGTTCCTCGTGGTGTAATATCACTGACAATGCCCAAGCTAACTGCAGAATAAAAATTTTGGTTTTCTTATCATCCATCGTTATTTTATCTTCCTTAAACAATTAATTGTTTCATAATTTAATTTGATAAATTATCATAAATGTTTCATAAACTTGTTTATTAAGAATACAATTAAACAATCCTCTTTATTTAGAAGTGCATAAAATAGGTTTCACTTTGCTCAACGTATAACTTATGTATTAGAAGAATTTGGCTAAAATTCAAACAAGAAGATGTATAGGGTCAAAATACGCGGAGTAAATGCAACTCAGTGAACGTAAGCGGAGGTAGGCCTATTCCCCCTGTCTGACTGTCGGTTGGAGTTTTGTCTGTCCATTCTGTATTCCTCCCTCCACTGTGGGAAAACGGAAATCCCGCACTATGATCTGGCAACGCCGCGCCAGTTAGCGACCGTCTCAACGCCTTCATTTTGAGAAATACCACGAACTGCCCGTTTCATTATTTCCTATACCGTGGGGCTTCTGTATCTGTCTATATTCTGTGGTGGTACTTATGAGACTCAGTCATAAATATAACCACAAGTACTTAATTTATGTTAACTGTATTATTGAATGATTTGAAAATGTTAACAAAGTTATAATCTAGTAGTTTATGTAAATTTATAGACTTTGTAAGGCCAAATATGTACATGTATACTATAGAATTATACTGTTTTGTTGTTAAATATGTGAATCCTTAACTACTGGAGGCGTCGTACCTTAGTTTACAACACCGCTCTTTAACAGTGTACCCATGGCTACCAACTTTGTAAGGCCAATAATGTATACTATAGAATTATACTGTTTTGTTGTTAAATATGTGAATCCTTAACTACTGGAGGCGTCGTACCTTAGTTTACAACACTGCTTTATAACAGTTTACCCATGGCTACCAACTTTGTAAGGCCAATAATGTATACTATAGAATTATACTGTTTTGTTGTTAAATATGTGAATCATTAACTACTGGAGGCGTCGTAGCTTAGTTTACAACACCGCTTTCTAACAGTTTACCCATGGCTACCAACTTTGTAAGGCCAAATATGTACATGTATACTATAGAATTATACTGTTTTGTTGTTAAATATGTGAATCCTTAACTACTGGAGGCGTCGTACCTTAGTTTACAACACCGCTTTATATCAGTGTACCCATGGCTGCCAACTTTGTAAGCGTGAGACTCGTTATCTCCGCGATTAAACAAACTTCTGGCAATTAATGTTTTGCTCAAGTTTGTGACTCAATAATGTGGCGGAAAACGCTTTTTACTAATTGTTGTGTCGTACAATATAACCAGGCTATAATATTTGTAAATTAATCTAAAGAGATTACAGTATTATTTCCGAAAAATGTTCCTAATTGTTTTCTACATGAAGAGCTTTTATAAATGATGTAATATAATTTTATATAAGAGGAACTTAGAGTCATTGCATTGCCAGGTAAAGATAGCTTATTATAAAAAATACTATATATTTTACTCTTAACATATTACAAAATCTGCAATGTTAATTTTGAAAATATTACAGAGTACGGCACATTTCAACCAGTGTCCTTCCATGGTTCATATTAATTGCTTTGATTAGAATGTTAATTTTAAATTACAATTTACCTAGGACCTATATGGAGGTTAATTATTCATTCATTTTTGGTGTTCAAATAATTGAAAATGTTCTTGTATTTTATTGCATTTAGTATATTTATGTATGTATTTAAATATTTGTTTATATTATTATTATTGTATTGTTTTAATTATAGTTTGTTTATATTATAATTATAGTTTATTTTATAATTATTTATGTTTGTTTATAATTATAGACTACATGTTTGAATTTAGGTAAGAGTATTTTATGTGAATGTTATTTAAAAGTATTCAATTAATTATATCAATTATTTAGGTCTCTTTTGACAAATTTTATCTATTACGGAAATTATATTTTATGTTTTAGATCTCGTACATCCATTAACTTTGTTACTGGATTTCTTATGTTTGTTTTAGAATTGTTTAAAATCCTGTGCGTATAATTTTGAATTAATCTACCTTCTTTCATATTTTATAATTCAGGCATTCATTATAGAGTAAGATGTGTAATTTTAGGCTTGGTGTGTGAGTTTTTCTGTTGTATTATATGAATACAAAATGAATAAATATAGTACTAGTATATATTTACTAAATATTATACCACTATTACACCTATAACCTAATGAAACACACCAGTTATGTTTTATTAATTAACCTCTAATGTTGTATGAGCCACATATTTCATTATTGGGAATCACAGGTCAAGCTTAGTAATTTTACAACGATGTTGTAGGTAAAGAGAGAGACTAACTTGTTGAAGACAGAATGGAAGACCAATGATTTATCGGAGGAGACGAGAAATTGTTCAATGGACAGAATAAATGAATAAGAATGAATCGACTGATCTCAGAGGTTGTTTGAACACTTGTCGAAAGAAGCAGTTAGTGATACAGAGAGATTTGTCCCTTTGTCACGCTTATATTCCCTTGTGGTATATTTGTATTACTATATGAACATTAACAGGTACTTCAAATTTGACATACTGCAATGCAGCTGTAAGCTGTCCGTTAAATCCGTTAAAGTCCGTTAAATCGGGGTCCGTTAAATCAAGGGTTAACTGTAACTAATTTGAACAATATGAAATTTCCGCTATTTGACGGTTTCAAGTAAATTATTCTTATCAAAAATTATACTTTAAAGAACACAATTAATCAAAAAATTAAATTATCAAATTATCTATTCTAAAAAAGAACGTTACTGTGAAAGCGTTTCCATATTTTTTCCACCCTGTATATAACTTTAATAATCGATGATAAGTGCACATGTTTGTCCACTAATTACACGTCCTTCTCGTCTTACCCAACTTATTCACAACAGCTACGTTCAAATATTTGTGTGATGTAAATCCTGGGTTCACTCAGACTTAAGAAACCTGAATATTAAGGGGAGTGCCTGAAAGGCATGTGTGAATACTTTCTAGGCTCATTACATAAAAATATCAAATCAGTAAATAGATGAATTGTCACCAGACTAAGTTATTTTACCAAAAGTAACAAGACTGAAAAACAATTTCTAAATATAAATTGAATTTGTTGTCAATAGTACATGTGTGTTGTGCGAGTATCGTGTCACAACACGCAAAGTATTATGGGAGTGCGAGTGGATCAGTGTTACAGCACACGTGTGTGCAGGTCAGTAACACAGTGAGTGGGTAAGTCAATAGTACATGTGTGTTGTGCGAGTATCGTGTCACAACACGCAAAGTATTACGGGAGGGCGACTGGATCAGTGTTACAGCACACGTGTGTGCAGGTCAGTATTGAATATGTGGGTAAGTCAATAGTACATGTATGGTGGCATGGGGAAAATCATTTGCAATTAATTATGGAGCCTGTTAAAATAAAATGATGTTTTATGCTTTTCCAACATGTGTAAGTCCGATATCCCCATTCATTGCTATTTTTTTCTTAACTTATTGGAACATTTTAGACTGTTTCATGTCAATACAACCACATGACAATGTTAATTAGTTAATTAGTAAATTTTTACACGAAGGAAATTGTCCCATGATAAGTAAAGGAGCTAAGCTTCTGTCTGTTGGAAAAATATATTGGCAATGTTTGGTGATGCCGTTTTGGTCATATGCCATCTATGACACTCTCATGTTTGCTCACTTAGAATTAAGCACTTTATAATTTGTATATGGCCTACAAGTTCCACATTTCTTAGCTCCTAAGCAGCTGGACTATACTACTATGCCACAGAGCTCTAGCATTTAATCATAGCTCCAAGTATGGCAAAAGGACGTAACTTGAAATATCTTTCATTATACAATAAGATATACTCAACGTTGAGATAGGGAAATAATTTAAGACAGAGTCCCGTATATCGATATTTTTTCAGTAACTAATACAGGCTAATCTGCTTAGTAAATTGACAAAAGCACAGAGAGAAGAATGGAAAGACGTAGGCTTATGTTAATGGACGGTCTGATGGGGGTAGACAAACGACGAGGCTGTGGTTGTGGGAAAGGCTTACACAATATAAATAGCTGCTAAAACAAGGGTGAGAAGTATCCTCTTTTATCCTTGTGAATTTAGAATGTTCTCAATTAATTACTGTTTTTTTACCATCAAATACAAATTTAATAAGATATTGTATTTGTCTAAAATTACAGATATTGGAAATTGAAAACACTCTCTCTCTCTCTCTCTCTCTCTCTCTCTCTCTCTCTCTCTCTCTCTCTCTCTCTCTCACTCTCTCTCTCTCTCTCTCTCTCTCTCTCTCTCTCTCTCTCTCTCTCTCTCTCTCTCTCTCTCTCTCTCTCTCTCTCTCTCTCTCTCTTCCTCTCTCCCTCTCTCCCTCTCTCCTTCTCTTCCTCTCTCTCTCTCTCTCTCTCTCTCTCTCTCTCTCTCTCTCTCTCTCTCTCTCTCTCTCTCTCTCTCTCTCTCTCTCTCTCTCTCTCTCTCTCTCTCTCTCTCTCTCTCTCTGTCTCTGTCTCTGTCTGTCTGAGTTTTACAATTTAATAATGCACAATTTACGCATAAATCATATGGCTTAAAACTGTTTAAGTTATCAGATTTTACAATTCCTCTTAACACTAGAGCTATGTCAAATAATCAAATATATGATGCACCAATAACCTGAGCACAGGACTACCTTTTTTATGTGATCTCTTTGCAATTTTGATAGTATAATGATAATTAATAAAAAGACACTCACACCTAAACATTAATTTTATAATGACCAATTAAACCACGCTATAAATACATAAACTAACCACCTTAGTACGTGACCCTTATGATCCCAAGGCATAAAATTTAAAACTAAAACTGAATCATAAAACCTCCTAATAACTTTGTGGAAGTTAACTCATTATCTCCCACGATTGCAAAAACTTTGGGCAATTTAGTTTTTACTTGAGTTTTAAATCGGTGTTGCGTAAAACACTACATTAGGTGTTTTGTTACACAGTAACTAAAACATGAACTTAAAAAGCTATTAATATTTTTACCATTATGTTTTTACCCAATTTTGTGTTTTATCTTTTTTCATCAGTGACATGATTATTAAGATACTAATCTTCATCCTACAAACTATCGTTACAATGTTCACTCATACATGATATAATGTTTAACCATGTCCAAACAAATGTCGTAACACAAATATATCATCCTTCAGTTAGAGTGTGTTAAATTAAGCGATCTGTCTTTTCAACAAATTCAACATGTAACATTTATTGCCAACTTGATAGCAAAAAACAATAGCTCTAAAACTATATTTGAGATCCATAACGATTTGTTCACCATATAGGTTAATGGTGCTACGACCAGTCGGACAAATTAGTATAAATGTCCGTGTTTGTGTATCATTTATATTATATTAAATGGATGCTACGACCAGTTGGGCAAATGGGTATAAATGTCAGTGTTTGTGTATCATTTATATTATATTAAATGGATGCTACGACCAGTCGGACAAATGGGTATACATGTCCATGTTTTTGTATCATTTATATTATATTAAATGGATGCTACGACCAGTCAGATAAATGGGTATAAATGTCCATGTTTGTGTATCATTTATATTATATTAAATGGATGCTACGACCAGTCGGATAAATGGGTATAAATGTCCGTGTTTATGTATCATTTATATTATATTAAATGGATGCTACGACCAGTCGGATAAATATGTATAAGTCCGTGTTTATGTATCATTTATATTATATTAAATGGATGCTACGACCAGTCGGATAAATAGGTATAAGTCCGTGTTTATGTATCATTTATATTATATTAAATGGATGCTACGACCAGTCGGATAAATAGGTATAAGTCCGTGTTTTTGTATCATTTATATTATATTAAATGGATGCTATGACCAGTCGGATAAATGGGTATAAATGTCCGTGTTTGTGTATCATTTATATTATATTAAATGGATGCTACGACCAGTCGGATAAATAGGTATAAGTCCGTGTTTGTGTATCATTTATATTATATTAAATGTATGCTACGACTAGTCGGATAAATGGGTATAAATGTCCGTGTTTGTGTGTCATTTATATTATATTAAATGGATGTTACGACCAGTCGGATAAATAGGTATAAGTCCGTGTTTGTGTATCATTTATATTATATTAAATGGATGCTACGACCAGTCGGATAAATGGGTATAAATGTCCGTGTTTGTGTGTCATTTATATTATATTAAATGGATGCTACGACCAGTCGGATAAATAGGTATAAGTCCGTGTTTGTGTATCATTTATATTATATTAAATGTATGTTACGACCAGTCGGATAAATGGGTATAAATGTCCGTGTTTGTGTGTCATTTATATTATATTAAATGGATGCTACGACCAGTCGGATGGATGGTTATAAATGTCCGTGTTTTTGTCCATTTATAGACAATGGACAATGTATCATTTAAAAGCAATCCAGCAATTATAAAACTGCATTAAGTGATTCGCAAAGTATAGGTAGATTTAATATTGATAATAATGATTTTCCATAACATATCTTTACACCAAAAGTTGTAAATAATTTAATTATGCATCAATGTATTGAAACTAGAAATCTCAATTCAATAATATAATTATCATATTCTAAACGCGAAATGGTAAATTAAGTTTTTGTGTTAATGTTAGATGTTTTTACTTTAATTGATAAACTATATTTGCAGTTTTCTATACTTGGCAATTTGCTCAATACAAAATTTAAATACTATTGTAAAATACCACGAAAATAATATACTAATTGAGGAATTATATCATTCAAAATATGTATGTACAATATTTTTAAACATTAAAATTAGAATAAAGTACTTATTTACATTTTGTAATTATTAATGATATCCTGTTTCTTAATTTTTGAGAGCTCTAATTCCTTTTTACGTGTTTATTTACATATTAATACAAAAAGGAACGACATATCTGTTATTAATAATGTTGATATACATAGAAATATTATGAAAAGTTAAATTACTAACAATCCACCCCACCCACAAACATTTTATTGAAGGTCACAATTAATTGAAAAGTGCATGTTAATTAACTTTCTGAAAATGTTTATAATGGGAAGACCGTAAAACAAACTCTCTAAATATAACATCCTAAAGATTGTCTTTCCTCCAGCCATTAAAGTTAACTAGTTATCGTGCATTGTTTATTAATCTATAACAATGCCTTTATCCTATAACATGATAGTAAATATCTTCCCTTAAGCCACTTGTCGGAATTCTTACTTGTATCATGAAATTGCAAACAACTTCGTTTAATAAATGATTACTTGTCATCCAGTCTTGTTACTCAGCAACAGTTTGTCCCTGTAGTTAAATATTTGATTTATTTTTAAATGTGAGTTTAATCATATATATCAATATTTAAGTTATTCTTATATTTATCTAAGTATATCTTAAATCCATTGTATATTTACTTTTGTAAAACACATGTTATACAATGATCTCGGGGTGGGACAAATATATGTGCGGGTATAAAGATTATACGCACAATATGAGTTTGGACGATCTTTTATGTAATGAACAGCACTTTTTAAAACAAAAATTTGCCTATTTTTTCAGTCATACATAGATAACAATATACTATATAATTTCATTTATTTATTATTTGGTCGATGAAGTATATTGTTCAGTAAATTATATTTGTTTACAAACACTACGTGGAAATGTACTGTATCTTACGATTACCTGATTTTTTCTTTTTTTTATTATTTATTATAAATTCCTGCATTCGAAATTGGTAAACTGTTCACAACACAAATTTATTAAAATATGTAAAAAAAACTGCTCTTTGAGAATCTCTCTGGTCTGAGCATGGTGAGGTTTAGCGAAATCGATCACCTTATAATTTTTGCACTTACCTTTTACTATTTACTATACTAATTATGTGCTGTATGCCATTTCTTAATATTTTACTTCTGCAAAAACGTCATTTATTATCTAAGAAAATATTTGGCTGCCTGTCATGCACACTGACAATGACTTACAGAAATGTCAGAATTAAATATCATATTATCGCTGACAATAAAAAAAACCAATTATTGCTGACAATTATTTGGATGTTTGACAATTAATTATAAATTTATGTCAATATGCATGGGGTGAAACTTACTTACGTTAAGTTAAACATTAATTATAATACTGTAGTTAGTAGAAGAACAAAAAACAGAAAAAAAATTAAAAACATATGAAAAACACATTAAGTTTAAAGAAGAAAGCTCATTATATGGCATTTTAAACAGTTTTGATATCTAATGGTTGAACTTTAGGCTTGCTAACATGTTGAGTTCTCTACCATATCACATAAAAAAGTTTCAATTAATTACAGTTTTTAGTCAGCAAGAGAAAAATAAAAGATAAATTAGTGGATTTTATTTAAACCTCTTTAATTGTATGGACTAAATATATTCGGATAGCAAGGGCTTAAATATTATTTATATTGTGTAGGTCTTTTCCTCTTTCCGAAACCACAGCCTAGTCGTTTATCTAACACCTCCCCCTCAGACCTGCCATCAGTGATCGGCTTTTCAATATTTTCTAGATATTTATATGAACTTTATTGATACATCAAACCTCTTTGAGTATTCTACAGTTTAAATTAGGTGTCGATAAGTATGGATTTAGAAGAGAAAATTCAAGAAATAATTGTTATAAACAGCTGTGATCTTGTTTGTCATCATCTTAAGTATCCGTTCTGAGTCACTCATTCAATTTATTAGTATTTTGTTTTAAGATTCAATTCAATTCTTTTATCCATGAATAAATACAGTATTTGGATGTACAAAGTATATCTCACATGTCAATATTAAGTTAACTATTAAATAAATTTAAAACTAAAATAGAGTTGACTAAGTAAAAGTGAAGTAATTACTAACTACAGAGGAACTCTCTGACAGAATAAAACTCCTTTTCCACCAAGAATGCTTGTAATATATGTCTGAATCCCTCCCTAGAAGCTCGGATATTTGCAAGCAATCTATTAAAACAATAATGGCCCACAATAATTTAAATCTTGCTCACAGAGTGCCAGACGAATTCTAGGAACCCGTAGATCGTCCCCATGTCTAGTGGGGAAACGAAGCTCGGCCCCAACCGTCCGAATGTCCTGAGACGAATTCTATTTCAAATTTCTACGGTTTTTAATCTTACCTAATTTGAAAGTCTAAAGTAGTTAAAATTTAATAAACAGCTTAAGTTAAAATCTTATGTGTATTCATTGTAAAAAAGTTTAACGTCATCTTATTTTACCAGGCAAAGTCAGGGCTAAGAACCGCTCTCTAACACTTAACCTGGGGTCCAACGGCTTAAGGGTGACTTCCGAACCACCACCAGTGACCGAGCAGGTGGGCTGCGAGCAAGGACGTGATCGCTCAGAGGGTTTCCAATCCAAGGGACAGCTACGCTGGATATTGCTTGACACCGTTATCTTTAACGTCAAAACCCTCAGGTCAAGGTCACTGGTAAATTGTACTTGGTTATTATATTTTAAAGTGAATTTGTGAAGTGGTATTCCTGTATTTTCTTTCATGAATGTATTTATCATCAATGTTGTTAACACTCCTTTCTATGCCATAAACATATAAACAGTAATGTTTTCATTTTATTAAAATTAAATATTAACTTTCAGTAAGCATGACTTTACTATTTCAGACGTTTTT
>JAQJVL010005950.1:0-31999 GCA_035578905.1 Stictocephala bisonia | reverse complement strand
TTTTTCTATGTTATGTGTTTTTGACTGAAAATGATATCATAATTTCACTCTTCAAACATTTGATGTTTGTTGATTTTGTTCTCACACTACTCCAATTTCTGTCTTACTTATAATATTAAATTTTGAAACACTTAGTTTTTTTTTTCAATATGTGTTTAAAAAATCAGACCAACACTAAGTGGTTCGGATTCATATAAAGCTGTAGTTCCCTTAGTTGCTATTGGTCTATTAATAAATGGTCCTTTCTGAGGAACAGTCAAACAGTTATTACACAGACTACACAGGTTATCCACACTCAACCTACACTCATGTAATCATTCATATTCGCCTTAAAATACGCACAAAGTTGTGTCAGCGTTTCATATCTAAATCTCTAATTTAAATTACATCGTTGATAGCAATGAGAATCAACAAAGATGATACTGTGATTGACAGTTTATGCAGGAGTAGCCCCTGGAGTAGCCATCTGCCGACCGCGCTGTACAACACTTACACAACACACAAATGGAGTAGTGCGTATCTATGCTCCTGTAGTTGTAACCTTATCACCATCACTCATACAACACACTTGTTCCGTGCTCAGACACATAAATGTATCTGTGACCTATAGTTATAACCTTACCACCATCACTCATACAACACACTTGTTCCGTGCTCAGACACACAAATGGAGTAATGAGTATATGTGCCCTGTAGTTGTAACCTTATCACCATCACTCATACAACACACTTGTTCCGTGCTCAGACACATAAATGTATCTGTGACCTATAGTTATAACCTTACCACCATCACTCATACAACACACTTGTTCCGTGCTCAGACACACAAATGGAGTAATGAGTATATGTGCCCTGTAGTTGTAACCTTATCACCATCACTCATACAACACACTTGTTCCGTGCTCAGACACATAAATGTATCTGTGACCTATAGTTATAACCTTACCACCATCACTCATACAACACACTTGTTCCGTGCTCAGACACACAAATGGAGTAATGAGTATATGTGCCCTGTAGTTGTAACCTTATCACCATCACTCATATAACACACTTGTTCCGTGCTCAGACACACAAATGGAGTAATGAGTATATGTGCCCTGTAGTTGTAACCTTATCACCATCACTCATACAACACACTTGTTCCGTGCTCAGACACATAAATGTATCTGTGACCTATAGTTATAACCTTACCACCATCACTCATACAACACACTTATTCCGTGCTCAGACACACAAATGGAGTAATGAGTATATGTGCCCTGTAGTTGTAACCTTACCACCATCACTCATACAACACACTTGTTCCATACTCAGACACACAAATGGAGTTGTGCATATTCATGCCCTATAATTGTGACCTTAACACCATCACTCACATCACACACCTATCACAAGTGCCTTGTATAGTATTTGAAGATTTTCCAATTCTCATTTACTGATATTTAACCCTCCTAGTGTTCACTATGTATCCTGAAAATGTTGGGCGGATTTAGCTTCATTTCCAGACATTTGTTTGAAAAATAATATAAAATATATTATAGAAAAGTTGTAATTCCTAGGGCTGCTATTTATAATAATGTTATAATAAAAAAACAAATAGGTTTTAAAACAAATAACAACGCATTTAACATAATACAAAAGAAATCCACTTCCAAATTACATAAAACTCAAGATATATTTGACAAATCAGGAATTTACAAAATTGAATGTTCAGACTGCTCAAACTATTACATTGGACAAACAGGACGATCATTTAAACGAAGATTTAATGAACACATACAAGCTCTAAAATCAAACAACAGAACTTCAATGAAATCTTCCTTTGCAGAACACTTACTAAACAATAATCACAACTACACAAATATGAAAACCAACATGAAAATTCTAAAATTCGGTTCTAAAAGCAAAAAACTAGATTCTCAAGAAGAACTTGAAATTTATAAACACAACAAAGAAAATCCCAATAATTTAATCAACACCATGTTAACACAAAAAAGAAACCCAATATTCGAAACAATTATACATATAAGAAACAACACACAAAATGACAACTAACCACCAGAAGAAAAAAGAAAAATATTCACTAATTTAACATATGTTTCCTTTATGATAATTATTTACTTAATTTTATTTGTTTTGTAAACACAATCATATTCACCTATGAAGATGGCATAAATGCCGAAACCGGTCGGTGATAATTTAATAAAAAAACTATTTAAGGGTGCTAAGTTATTGTTTTTTATTATAACATTAAAATATATTTATTATTATAAATACATACTATTATATATCATTTTATTTGTTATATTACACTGAATATTTTACAATATGTTTTATGTACATACCTTCATTTTGAAAAATTTTGTGCATCCAAAACTGAAGAAAACATTTTTTTTTCGTTGTTTTAGAAAAGTTTTCACTGTTACCATGGAAATAAAATAACACAAACAAACAAATCCAGGATAGCCATCTTGTTCAAAATTTAGTAAACTTTAAAAATATATACAATACATACAAATGTTTTGCTCAGCAAAAATTGGAAAGGACAAAAAACAAAACTATGTACACACAACGTAAATCGACTTTTTCAGTCCGAGTCGCTTGAACTTGCTATTTTGTAAACAAATCACAATTCTCTCGATGCGTGTAATCGATCATACTCGACTATCGATTATTTGGTATCATCTCCTGTTTCGATTGATACCACATAGAGTATTATTGACGGAACGATAATGCCAGAATAGCATATGTAACAATGGACTGCACAGTTGCCGACGCATCGGCAATAAACATTTACGAGACGTACTGAATTGCCGATGCATCGGCAATAAACAACAGGAGGGTTAAACTTAAAAGTCATAGAAAAGCCAAATAGTGGGTAGGAAAAATCTGGACAGCAACCTCTTGCCTCGCTCCCCCCACCCCTCCCCCTTTTATCACTGCTGCTAGATTCAGATTCAGATTTTTATTCACCAAAAAACAAACATTGTCACAAATATAATAGTCAACAAAACATAGTTTATACAACAAGTCTTAGTCTAAGTAATGCAATGCATACAGGGAACAAATCAAGTAATTTACATAAAAAGTCTCGGATGCAATAGTATTCACCCTGTATCAAGAATGCTTTTAAGGTTTTTTTAAATTTGTTTAAATCGGCAATTGACTTTAAATACGGAGGCAGAGCATTGTACAGTTTAATACAATTAAACTAGACTTGTTTCTGAAAAAAAAGACGATTGGTGACATGGAATATCTAAATAGTCATAATTTTGAAGTGAGTAAGAGTGTATTTTATATAATTCAGAGTTAGTAAACAGATGAAAATTTCTTTTTAAAAAGGTGACTGATTCTAAAATATAGATTGATGGGAATGTTAACAGATTGTTCATGTAGAAGATGTTTCTACAGGATTCCCTAGCAGAGAGGCCACAAATGATGCGTAAGACTTTCTTTTGTAATCTAAAAATGTGTAGATTACTTAAACTTTGACCTCCCAGATTGCCACCGCATAAGACAAGTGGGGGTATACACACCCATAGAACGCTGATAATAGGACCCGCTTATCTGTAAAGCAAGCTAGTCTTTGTAGAATGAATAGCCCCTTGCTAATTCTGCTAGACACCAAGGCAATGTGGCTTGAGAAAACAAGCTTACTGTCAATTACCAATCCTAGGAAACCAACTTTTGAACTCTGCGTTATCTCTGAGTCATCTATAATGAAATTGTGATTTAGGTTGGAGTCAAAAGAACGGATGTGGAATCTAACCATTTTAGTCTTTTGTGCATTGGCAACAAGTTGGTTACTTGTAAACCATTGCAACAAAGCGCTACCATTTAAAAAAGCATCTATTTCTGCTGCTGAATGATCTTGATTAGATACTAGTAAAGAGGTGTCATCCGCGTATAGACATAAGTTGGCATGGTTCACACTGCTGGGGATGTCATTAATAAAAATCAAAAATAAAATTGGTCCCAGTATGGAGCCCTGGGGGACCAGTAAGAATTGGTTTCCGTTCTGATAACTGACTTCTCATGAATCCAAAATTATCCAAATATGGAATCTTAACAATCTGATGGCGACGTACAAGAAAAGAATAGAACCAGTCGAGAGTAACACCCCTAATGCCCGTGTTCTCCAGTTTTCCCAGAAGAAGTTTATGGTTGACCAAGTCAAAATCTCTACTCAGATCGAAGAAAAGTCAAATAGTATGCTTTCTACTGACCAAATTCGTGACAAATTGTGATATAAAGTTGTACATGGCATCAACAGTTGACAGGCCTGGTCTGAAACCAAACTGAGCTGGAATTAAAATCTTATTTGTTGACAAATAGGGCAGAAGACGGTTGAGCATGAGTTTCTCCAACACTTCAGAGAAGGGTGATATGATGGAAATAGGTCTGTAGTTTACACAGTCTCTTTGATCACCAGTTTTATGAATAGGTGTTATAATTGCCTGTTTTAAAGAAGAGGGGAAAACCAGAGGTGAACGAAGAATTAACTAGGTGTGTCAGGGGAGAAGCAAATTCTTTTGCGCAATTTTTTCAACAGATTTGACGACACTCCATCAACACCCGAAGAACGGCTAGAAGATAAAGGCGCTATTACTTTTACTACTTCCTCCTTAGTAGCAGGCGATATAAAGAAAGAATGAGTCACCCGATTTGTAGTAATGGAAGGTGGTGTAGATTTATTGATACCTAATCAATCGCCAATATCGGCAAAGAAAGTATTGAAATGGTTGGCGACCATTTGTGAATCGATGATCGATTTGTTAAGGTCATTTTTCACATGTATTTGTTTAAATGGTTTGCATGAATGATCAGGTCTCAAGTCATTAATCACCTCCAATACCCTCTTGTTCTTATTTTTGAGGAATTAAGGTGGTCCAGAACTCTTTGTGCTTTTGAAGACAGAATGGAAGTCTTAAATTGTTTTCGGAGTTCAAGATAAGATTGTTTTAGATGGTGTTTGGAATCAAGGTCTTTGGAAAGGTAATAGAATATCAATAGGCGATTATGTAAATTTATTTGACTTTTGTTTAGCTGAATTTTTTAAGAATACGTCCGCTTCAACAGTATCTTCTTTTTTAGAGGAAACACCCAATCAACAAGGCAACTCAAGGAAGAGAAGTAAGTGTTGTATTTCTCATCCACGTCAACCGCTTTGTACATTTCATTCCAAGATTCACGTGTTAACACGTTCGCTGCGGACCGAATCAGCTGTTCTATTGTATATGCGGACATAACAATTGTCATAAAGCTTATATGTTTTCATTTATTATTATAAGTAATGAGTAGAAAAACATTATTATAAACATACAAATGCGTGTAAGTACATATTTACATAAAACGCCAATTGGCGTTTTCCGCATATAGCGTCAAAATTTATGATATATGCGGTAAACGCCAAATGGCGTTTTTGTAATTTGTACTGTACATTAGTTGAAAATTAAGTTTTAGGAAACTGAAATTTATTTCCTTACCTTTTACTTGTCAGTATGGTGGCCCAACTGTGTACACACTCAACCCAACTGGGTTGAGGAGATGAACACACTGACGTAAGCTGACTGTTTACATCACTACTACTAATGTCAACTGTGTTTTTAGACTCTGTATCTGATTCACTGTCATCAGTTGGACGAAAACTGTCACCACTACTATATGCCTCTGATTCAGAATCACTATCATTAAATCTATCAATTTCACTAACAGTTAATCTATTGGGATCACGGGGCTCAAAACCTGCCATATTTAGCAACTTCTAACACATTTATTAAGAACAGTAATTAGAAACGGCATACACATCCACGTTCTCTAACATCTAAACAAACACGTGGCAATTCACTAAAGAGGTTAGAATGACTGAAGATGTCATGATATGGTGTGGAGTGGGGAGCGTTCAATGCCAACTGAGAACGCCAAATGGCGTCAGCCGCATATGCCGTGGCACTGCTGAACGCCAAATGGCGTTTGCCGCAGCGAACGTGTTAAAAGCATCTTGAAAATAAGTATGTCATCATGAGAATAACTACACTTAACCACGTATTTAGGAATATTTGATTTGATCAAGGAGGGTTATAATATGTGTGGCAGTTGAGCAAGATATCGGAAACTCCAGCCTTCACCACTGAGGAGTTAAACTCTATCTTTGAAACATTGGTAAAAATGTTATCAATCAGAGATTTTGAGCCAGAAAACTCTCGTGGTAGATAAAATGCATCTTCGCAAACCAAAAGAGGCCATTAAGTTATAAAGGTGTTGAGCAGCAGGTTGAGAGTCACTTAACATGTCAATATTGAAATCCCCAGCTACAACTATTTGAGTATTGCGTTTTATGACTGTCTCAAGGCACTCATAGATAGATGCAAAAAAGACTGAAATGTCCTCAACTTTCATCTTGGGTACAACAATAATCAAAAAGTCTCCATCATTTTTGGTCAACCTGATAGCAGAGAGTTTGCAAAGTCCCTCTGTGCTAAATGAATCCACAGGAATTTCCTGATAGGATAAGGAGTTCCTGACAAGAATACAAACACCTCCCTTTTCCATGTTGGTCCTACAGAACACTGAAGCCATCCTGTATTCAGGCAAGCAAAGGGAATCCAATTGAGGAGACTTGAGAAAATGTTCTGATAAGCACAATATATATGGTGACCTCATCTCAATTAACACCTTAATGAGACACATCGTGGCCTGAAGACCCTGAACATTTTAGTGAATATGGGTTAGCCTTGATAAAGAGTCTTTTTTGTGGGTAAGGTTTAAAATAGGGCAAGTAGAGAGAGTTCCCTGGGTTACAGGGTCTAATGTCTCCATTCTGAAAAAGAGGTCTGACATAAAAAATTACTCTGACTCTCAGTTAGCATATTGTCAGATGATGTGGTTAAACTATTAAGGGATGGCAATTTGAGATACGCTTTAACTGGCTCAGGCATTGGTATGAAATCCAAGACTGCTTTGAATAGACCCAAGAAAAGCATTTCAAGCTTATCATTTCCACGTTTATTAAGGTGCCTTCCATCCCGAGCAAGATGGTGCCTCTGTATTGTACAGTTTGCCTCAACATATACAACATTAAAATTACTATACATTAATTCTAACTGATCATTAAAATTAAGTAAGGACTTATAAGTAAGATCCTGCCTAGTTAAAATACTATTTACAAAGATAATAGTGTTTGGAAAATAGTTTTTGGCCGTATACAAAAGGTCAGCTACTAGGTTCCTTATATGCGTAGCTAAGTCTGCATATTTATAAATAAGAATGAGACTATTTATCTACTAGACTAGACATTCAACGTTTGTTAACATTAAACAATTTTTTTTCTTTTAGTAAACATGTGCAAAACTAACCTTTATGTATAGTGGAAGAGTGCATGCTTTTACAGATGTCACTACACATTCCTGAACTTGGCTGTTCACGCTGTGGTTATACTCCATTACAGAAGATAAGAGGATACTTTCTGCTTCTGCCTTGTCAAGATCTGGAATCTACAATATTTCAATTCTGAACTAAAAACTGCTAAAATATTATTTAGATTATGATTCAGTAATTTGTACAAGATATTGACTGTGTATCTAGGGTTAAAGCCAAAGGAAAACCTTTTAAAGAAGATATATTTTTCAGATAACTACTTACAGCAAACTACAGAAGGACTTAATAATTACTACTAAAACTTGTAGAGATTACAAACAGAACCTTGGTCATGAAAGGCCTCATTTTCTAAGGTTTTACAAAAGCCAAATTGCAAGGAAAATTCTGAAAAAACCTGAAGACCTAAAATGTCTATCAGGTCATGAGTTATCATGTCCTAAAATTTACTTAGAAAAACAATGTAACAAATTTTGTCTGTTGAAGCATCACCATGCTTTTGGTATCCTTATTTCTTATTCTGAGAACTAATTCCAGCTTGAGTACTGGAAAAAAATCTGTTGTGTTATTTTATTTATTACTATTTTCACCCCTAATTCTCTGACCTTAATTACATTCTTGTTTTGACTTTTTCCTATTTCTTTTACACGGTAACCGTAATTTTTTTTTCCTATTAGATTCCTATTATTCACTTCAACAAATTCACAATTATGAAAAAAGATCCAATTAATTAAATTGCAACATATCCTTGCTTGTGTATATTGATAATTTTATAAAATTTCAATTAATCTTATTTTTTTACTTTTTCAAATAAAATAACCTATGAAAATGACAACTTATGCCCACGCAGAGATGTTTATCTATGTGGGCATTATTTTGTTCTCCATTGTTAAATTTATTTGTTAAGTTAAGAATTTATTGTTTGTAAATAGAAGTGCGTTGTAAATTATTTCTTTTTGCATGTAAATTGGAGGAATATACTTATTTTGATTTACTTTCTTAGTTATTTATGGGTGGGTGGGTTTGTTTTAAAAATGTGTGGTTTCTACTCTGTCCACCATATTGTTTATGGTCATTAGTCATTGTGTAGTTCAAATAAAAAATCTTTATTCAAAAGTAATTTGTACTCAACAGGTACCTCTTAAAGTTACCATCTTTAGGTAAAAGTTTTTCCTATACATAAAATAGGTTTTTCACTTGTTGAAACATCGCTGTGCAATTCTCACAATAGAAGATCCACACAATCAAAACGAACAGGATAGCTTGTCGGATAAGCCAATAAATAGCAGTTTTCTTATTTAGTTATTCTTTAATACTATTTAACTCCCCACACCTACATTTGGTGGGGGGGGGGGGAGATAAAGAGTTCGTTGTAAAACAACCTCACAAAATGAGCACCTCTGTTTTACTTAGAGGATTTAATTTCATCTATATAAAACTAAAATTGCTATGAACAAGTACAGAGATTTACAAAACATCATCATAGAGCTGTTCACAAAAGTTATTTGTGACCACCCGCCCACCCATACACGTACAGTGGTATTGACCTGTCGTCCAACACTAGCGATTACTATACAGTACAGTATATCACTAGGGACACGAAAATAACACACACGCAGAAATAAGTACACAAGCGTTTATTCACCTTGAAACACAATAACACTGAACTCACAACTCACAATGATTTGCACTACCGCAATATCCGAGTTGTTCCACACTAACTAATTGAACAATCACTCACTGACTGAAAACTCAAAACTAACCTTGATTAACTAACTTAGCAGCGGTGCAACCGCCTTATATACATTTGTTACAATCTAGAATTTCAAGAACAAACTCGACCCGAAGGTTCCAGAAGCCATGGAACATATTACAACAAAAAGAACGTTATAGAACATTCTGTCGTCAGTCTGTCAAAATACAACAGTATGACATCTTTTATCCTACAATTGTCAAAAGTTTAATATTAAAGAATAAATGAAATAAGTTTATTGTTTTAAGTAGTCTATTTGGTAATATTTACACATAACTAACTATTAATTATAACCTAAAAGTTGCATAGTTTCATGAAGTTACTGGAAAGTTCTAATGTAACCTATTTGATTCTACTCATACCTGGTAATACAAATTATACTATTATGTAATATTTAATATATTTACAATTAATTGAGCCTATTACTACGTAGCCTAACATAAAATAACATAATATAGTAGATCTTAAACATGATTTGAAGGTTTTACCAAGTTAGGTTACATATAGGCCTAGACTAGGTTAGCCTACATACGACAATTGTCCCCCCTAAAACCTTCAATATCTGTTTTATACATTTCTTACTTTTCTAGGTCTTAAATTATATCTATTCCTAAGTCTAAAATCTTCATCATGCTGATCATCCAGAAGTATCGGTGTTCATTGATCTTCGTTGGATTCAGCAGCTTCATCACCAGCCTGTGAAGGAGGTATCCGTGGTTGATCCTCTTCTTTGGCTTGGGTGTTCTCTCGAAGAGTCCGGGGTAGTATCTTCAGCTCCGAAGCGTGGACTTTGATCGGTGGATCGGATTTCAGGAGGTACACTCCATTCCCCAGCTTCCTTTCCACCTCAAATGGCCCGAGCCACTTCCAAGCCATTCCCGCATGGAACTTCTGAAGTTTGTTGCTCTGGGAATGATTTCGGCGAAGCACCAGTGTACCTGGCCTGAAATCAGTTTCTTCAGGCTCATCATTATTCTCCGCCTCTCTCCTTGAACGAATTTCTGCCTGACGATTCATGCGTTGAATCTTGATTTGATTTTCATCATTCCAGGCAGCAGGATCCACCGGTTCCTCTTCTCGTCCGTGGATGATATTCCAATCACCGGTTCTTTTTATAGGCCGTCCAAGAAAGAGTTCCGCCGGGGAGAAGCCTGTGACGCGGTTTACCCGCTGTCTGATGGCCAGAAGAGACTCATGCAGGTGTTGGTCCCATTTGGTATGTTCTTTGTCAAACAAATGAATCCTGAACATCTTCTTGAGTTCCTGATTCCTCCTTTCCGTGGGATTTGCCTGTGGATGGTAGATAGGCGTAGTCCAGTGCTCAATGCCCCATTCAGCTAGAGTTTGCAGCCACTGTCTTGATGTAAATTGGCTGCCATTATCCGTCAGGAGACATTGTGGGTAACCATAACGGCTGAAGACTTCTGTGCGCAGAATCTGCAGGATTCGTCCCGATGTTGCTTCCGGAATTGCGAATGCTTCCACCCACCTGGTGAAAAGGTCTGTCACCACCAAGATCCCAGTTTTGCCCCGTGATGTTCTGGGGTACGGGCCCATCAGATCAAGAGCAAGAACTTCCCAGGGTTGGTTTGGTCGACGTCCTCTCATGCTTGTATTCGCCTTCTGGTTGTTAGCCTTGGTACAAGCGCAGATGGTACAGGATTGGACGTAGTTCTTGATGTCCCGATGCATGTGCAACCAGAAGAAACGTCGCCGAATTGATGTGTATGTTTCTTCTTGCCCAGGATGACCGGCTTCAGAACTGTCGTGGTATTTCTCTAATATCCGAACTGATTGAGACCTCGGAATGACGATCACCGGAGAAGATCCAGGAAGATGAGACGTGTACATAAGTACGTCATCTTCCAAACGGAAGTGTTTGTAACATGCCTTGAACTGGACTGGAACAGTCCTTGATTCAGTACTCCGTTTACTTATCCAGGACTTCATTCTGCTACAGGACGTGTCTTCAGTCTGCCACTTTCTTATCAATTCCAAGTCGATGTCACCATTCCCTTGTTGGATTGCCAGAAGAACAGGTCCTCTTTGTATTTTTCTTTCCAGTACAGGAATTTCTCTCTCCAGGAGTTCTTTGTTTGACTTACATCCGTCCGCAGGATTCCTGGACAAACTGTCAGCAGCTTGATTCAGTTTTCCTGCTACGTGATGTATTTCAAAGTCAAAATCAGCCAGAATCAAAGCCCATCGCATCAGTTTTGACTTCGTTCCAGAAACCTTGTTCAACCACTGAAGCGATGAGTTGTCTGTGAACAATTTAAATTTTCTCCCCTCCAGGTAGCCTCGGAATTTCCCCACCGCCCAAATTACAGCCAAAGCCTCCTTTTCAGATGTACAATAATTTTTTTCGGTAGGGGAAAGTTTCCTGCTCGCATACTCAACGATGTCCTTGCCTCCATCTGCCCTCTCGTGAAATAGGACTGCTCCAAGTCCTACATCACTCGCATCTGTCTGCAAGCATATTTCCCGTGTTGAATCCAGATAAGCTAATCCTGGAGATTCGCAGATAGCCTTCTTTATAGAGGCCAACTCTTCTTTTTCTGTCCATTTAAATGGTTTGTCATTATTGAGGAGATCCGTTAACGGTGAAACCTTGGACTCAAAGTGTGGTACAAAACTGCTATACCAGCCGCAGAGCCCTAAAAACTGTCGCACTTGACGTTTAGTACGAGGTCTTGCGTACTCCTCAATAGCCTTATTCTTCTCAGTTTGCCTCTCCAAGCCCTTGTCTGTCAACACATGACCAAGATATTCCACCGAGCTAGAGGCAAACTGACATTTCTTCATTTGGCAGGTAAGTCCATGTAATTTTAACCTTTCTAGGATTCTGGCCAAATGTTCCAAATGTTCAGAGAATGTCTTGCTGTATACTAGTATGTCATCTAAATATACTTGACAGAATTCCCCAGTATATCCGGATAAAACTTTGTCCATCAAACGCATAAATGTAGCAGGAGCATTTTTCAACCCAAACGGCATAACCCGAAATTGGTACAGCCCTCTAGGCGTTGAAAAGGCTGTCATAGGCTGTGAAGATTCCTCGACTTCCACTTGCCAGTAACCCGAATTCAAGTCCAAACTGCTGAATATCTTTGCTCCGTTGACTTGCTTGATAAGATTTCGAAGATTAGGCATTGGGTAGGCATCGGAGATGGTCTTATTATTTACTTGCCGCAGATCTACACAAAGTCGGTATTCTCCATTCTTCTTTTTAGGTAGGACTACTGGGGAAGCCCATCCTGATGATGAGGGTTCAATCAATCCTTGACTTTCCATTTCCTTTACTTTTTCTATTACAAACTTCCTTTTGTCGGGATTAAGCGGATAAGGTCTTTGTTTAACTGGTGTATTATCCTTGCAAACTATTTTATGTCTAACAGTGGTTGTGAATCCGACTTTATCCGTAATTACCTCCGGAAATGTGCTGAGTAATTTCACTAGTTCTTTCCTTTGGTTAGTATTTAATGGTCCTGTTTTCAGATCTGTCAAAACATTGTTCTCCAAAATTGGTTTAATTTCGAAGTTTTTATTCTCTACCCAACCCAATCTTACTCTGTTCTTATGGCCGAAAAATATTTCCTTTGCTGTATAATCTATAACCACGCCGTATTTCTCCAGAAAATCATGTCCTAATATAATTTTTGGAATTAAATCTTTTACCACTTTTACCGGAATAAAAATTAATTCTTCTGAACATTTGGCTTCTAGAAAAGTAAATCCTTCAATCTTGTAGTTCACGTCATGCACTGCCCCCTTGACAAAAGTCACCTTGTCTGGGCGAACTGGTCTTAAAAATCTAGCCACATTCATACTAACGAATGAGTGAGACGCTTGAGTGTCAAGAGCTGCAGTATAATGGTTATTGCCAATCTTAAGTGTGATTGCCGGGCGGGGATGATCAGCCCCACCCTCTCCTCGAATCTGACCAATACAAGACCGTTTAAGCCATGACTGGTTGCCTTGGGGCATAATCATTCTTCCGGAACCATCCCCGCCCCGATTAGAACGGTCCCGATCTAGTTTTCCAGGCAGCGAGCCCTAACATGCCCAGTAAGCCCACATTTGTAACAATTCATAGGTTCATTTGAGGCCGGAACTTTGGTTTTGGATGAGTGGCAGCTAGTCTCTTCATCCAGCGTCGCCACAATGTTCCTTAGTTCATCAAACGTTTTTGGCTGGGCCACCTTAACCAGTGACCTAACCTTATCATGTAGAAGTTCCATGATGTAAGGAACACTCTCATTTATATTTCCTCCATTATTAATTCTCCTGAATAGCTGTAATTTTTGAATGAGAAATGCCCCGGCTCTCATGCCACTAGGTTGAACCTCTGTCAAAAGTTTCTTTGTGATAGAGGCCTTTACAGCCTCTGAGTTAAATCGTTGTAAAAATTCCTGTTTGAAAGAGTCCCAGTCTAAACTTAGGCCTTTAATGTTTTGCCACCATGTCCCTGCTGAACCTCTCAACTGTTGACTAATTAATTGCAAATAGATTTCCTTTGGTATGCAAGTACGTTTCAGTAGAGATTCACAGGTAGTGAGGAAAGTTATGGGACATTCTTCCAACCTTCCTTGGAATTCCGGTAAGCTATCCTTTATCACTTTAGAGTCCACAGGTAAAAACACGGGCTGTGACCCCTGATTACCAGAATCAGTTATTGATTTTTCTGGCATCGCCATTTTGTTTTCAATCGTCTGAATTTCGTTTTTAAACTTTGCTTCGATATTGTTTATTTTGAATTCCAATTCTTTTGTATTGCCTGTAATATCGTTTATTTTGAGTTCCAATTCTTTTGTATTGCCTGTGACCTCTGCCAATTTAGTGTCAACATCAGTTTGAAATTTCGAGAATGATTCAACCATATCAATTACATCAGATTCTAAACTTTTAACTTTAGTATCCAATTTTATATAATTTTCGCTTATCTTATCGTTTAAGGAGACCAATTCATTCTTTAATTCATTCTTTATCTCTGTTGACTGGGCTGCTAGCTTTTCATACTGGGCTGCTAGCTTTTCTGACTGGGCTGCTAGCTGCGCCGAAATTTGCGTGATTATGGTACTCACCATATCCGCCGGCGCTGCTGGTGGTGGGGGCTCCTGATAGTCGAACTCCTCTGGGTTCTGTCCTTTATCCTGTACGTCCTGGCGTAAACGTAACTCGAGGTCACATTTTCCGCCGCCCGTCGGCAAACCATGCTCCTCCAGCGCCGCCCGCAACATCGCCGTTGTCATTTGGTCGATTTTCATCCTGTAGTAATGTCCTGTCACGGTCGCCAATTGTCGTCCAACACTAGCGATTACTATACAGTACAGTATATCACTAGGGACACGAAAATAACACACACGCAGAAATAAGTAAACAAGCGTTTATTCACCTTGAAACACAATAACACTGAACTCACAACTCACAATGATTTGCACTACCGCAATATCCGAGTTGTTCCACACTAACTAATTGAACAATCACTCACTGACTGAAAACTCAAAACTAAACTTGATTAACTAACTTAGCAGCGGTGCAACCGCCTTATATACATTTGTTACAATCTAGAATTTCAAGAACAAACTCGAGCCGAAGGTTCCAGAAGCCATGGAACATATTACAACAAAAAGAACGTTATAGAACATTCTGTCGTCAGTCTGTCAAAATACAACAGTATGACATCTTTTATCCTACAATTGTCAAAAGTTTAATATTAAAGCATAAATGAAATAAGTTTATTGTTTTAAGTAGTCTATTTGGTAATATTTACACATAACTAACTATTAATTATAACCTAAAAGTTGCATAGTTTCATGAAGTTACTGGAAAGTTCTAATGTAACCTATTTGATTCTACTCATACCTGGTAATACAAATTATACTATTATGTAGTATTTAATATATTTACAATTAATTGAGCCTATTACTACGTAGCCTAACATAAAATAACATAATATAGTAGATCTTAAACATGATTTGAAGGTTTTACCAAGTTAGGTTACATATAGGCCTAGACTAGGTTAGCCTACATACGACAGACCCTCCCACCCACCCATTCACATACAGTGGTATTGACCCACTCATACACATACAGTAATATTGACCCACCCATACACGTACAGTGGTATTGATGGGTGGGTACACATTATTGTGTCATACATTATTATGTGTATCCAGCGGTAAATACACATTATTCAAGTCATCTTGGAGAACAACATTGGTGCCGCATAGAAGAACAATGGCATCATTGTTGACTGAGGTAGCTAAGCTTCAACAACTTACAGGAACTTTACGTTGGCCATAACAAGTCACAGTGCATAAAACAATATGTTAACTGGGCGACACTTGTGTCGCCTAGTTCCAAGATCTTGTCGCCCAATAAAGGTAGCTGGTGCCGGCAAGTATATAACAGACAAAATCATGAATTTAAGTGTAGTTCTTTAAAATAGACAGTTTGGCCTTGTGCAAATTCGCTTTCAAAGCTATGTAACAAGTACAAAATAAAGCATTCATTAATGTGAGAATTAATAAGTTACTCAGTCACTTCGTTGTGATCAGGGTTAGGCAAGTACAGTGTAGTGTTATGCACTAAGCAGTCATTGCAATGGTGTGCGGGGTTGTGCATATGTGTGAAATCCTCGAGGGTGTGGCAGTGTGAGTGAGATGCATCTGCTTAGGAACCACATGCTAGATCTCTTAAAATGTATGATGAAACTACAAAAAAAATTGTCAACGGTCATTTGTCATAATCCCTGATATTGTGTTAAAAAAATCTGTATTTGATCATTGAGTATGATGTAAGAAAAGTGTTATCCTGGAGGTCAAGCAGAGGAATTAAAAAATGAACAACAAAAAGACCTCCGGCTAGAATCAAGATCCGAATCAGATGATGAAGGATTCACCAGGAAAGGAAAAAGACCTTAACTCACTTGTGTCAACAAAAAGATGCTGGAAAGGAATAAGAAAAAAAAAATTAAAAAATTGAACATTTTAACATTACCAGCACTTTATATCTACACAAATCTAGTTTATGTAAAAGAAAATGAAAACAACTTTTTTAATAGAGCCTCAGTACATACTTACAACACAAGGAAAAAGCTAAACTTGGATACACCACAAATCAGATTGAGCAAAACAAAGCCTAGCCATAAGTTTAATCAAATTCAGTTTTATAATAAGTTACCGATTACGATCAGGTCTCAGAGTTTACCTAAATTTAAATTACGCATCCAAAGGATATTGAAACAAAATGTAATTTATACAATTAATGAATTTTTTAACCTTTCGTTTCCTGAAGAATGCTGACTTCCCCCAACTCACATCGTAAAGATTGTATTGCTAACTTTTATATATTAGATAATACCTGTAGTTTTATTCTTCATTTTACTTTTGAGTACTTTTGTTTGTTTTTAGCAAATATGTAATTTTACTACATTTATTATGTAATTCTTACCATGTGACAATGCCTATTGTATATTAACATGTATTTACTGGCAATAAAAAATAAATTGAAATTGAAATTAGAAACAAAATTGTACTAAGCTCGAGGAGTTTGTTTCTCGGAGAATCCCCCCACCCTCATTCTATGTTGGACAGTGAAAATATGTTAAAATATCCTCTGACAAGTCATGTAGTTTAGATCAAATTTGTTCTTGTTGCATTTCAATACTTAAAACACCTGCCTTGGTTATTGGAAAATATGCAACACTTTTTGCTTGTTTGAAAGTATTGTGAATTTCTTTTAATTTTGTAGTTTTAAGTTTTATTCATTAGGCACTTGGATTTGTTTTGCAGAGCATTCACTTTCTTCATTAAGTTCTTATTCTGTTTGCTATATTCCCTTACAGCTGGTTTATTCGGAGTGGATTATGTTCTTTGACTTAATCTTGTAAGTATTTTGGAGGCAAAGTAACGTTGATTTTAAAGGATCTTGGTGATTTTTATGCTGATTTGAAACGTGTGTGTCACCTAAGCTCTCTTTCTCAATATTGCAGCTTCATCTAGTTTTGGTAGAACAATGTCCTGTAACCTACATTGAATAGTGTGCCGTTCAAAATCTAACAATTCAAAAATAGCTGATTCTTCCACAGGCGACAAATCAACGAACGATTTTGCTGAAGGTAATGTAATTTCAGTAATTGCTCCTGCATGTTTATCTAAAACACTGGTTGATTTAACTGTTAATGGAGTGGATGCCAAAGCTTTAGTAGATAGTGGGAGCTCTTCCAAGCTACATAAACGAACAATTTGCAAAGATCTAAGTTTAGTTCTGAAACCTCAATCTAATAAAATATCAATGGCTTCCAAGTTATTATCATGCACAATTAAGTATACCTGTAATGTAAACTTGAAACTAAAAGATCAGTATTTAAAACATTTTCCAGTTTCAGTATTACCAAATTCTTGCATTGATTTCATAATAGGCCATGACATACTGCAACAATATGAAAAAGTTGTAATTGAGTTTAAAGGTTCTAAGCCCTCTTTGGAAATATGTAATTTAGCTGTTGCAAATGTCCCTGAGGCTAAGTTATTTGAAAACTTAACTCCAGACTGTAAACCAATAGCTACTAAAAGCAGGAGTTTTTCTTTGCCAGATAGACAGTTTATTGATATGGAGATCAAACGCCTTTTAAAAGAAGGTATAATTATAGAAAGTAAATCACCATGGAGAGCCCAAGTTGTCGTTGTTGCTAATGAAAATCATAAGAAACGTATGTGTGTTGACTACTCACAAACCATAAATAAATTTATAACAACTGCATGCTTATCCTCTTCCTCGGGTCAATGATATTATCAATAAAGTAGCTCATTATGCTATATTCAGCACTATTGATCTCAGTAGTGCTTATCACCAAGTTCCAATCAGTTTGAAAGATAGACCGTACACCGATTTAGAAGCAAATGGCAAACTATACGAATTTTGTAGGATTCCTTTTGTAACGAATGGGGTTCTATGTTTTCAGAGATTTATAGATGAGATAATTAAAACTGAAGAACTGCAAGGTACTTTCGCTTATTTAGATAATGTTACCATTTGCAGAAATAATCAAGAAGAATACGATGCAAATATACGGAAGTTCATGGAAGCCGTGGAGAAATACAATTTAACAATCAATAAAGAAAAGAGTACTTTTTCAAAAGGATCCATAAACTTGCTAGGTAATACGATTTCTGATCATATCATTCGTCCAGATCCAACTAGGCTTCAACCTTTTCTAGACTTTCCTATTCCAAACAACTTTACGCAGGGTGATGGGAATGTTCGCCCACTATTCTAAGTGGATTTCTAACTTTTCAAATGAATTGCGGCCTCTTGTTGAATCTAAAAGGTTTCCTTTAAATACATGTGCTGTTGATGCTTTCAATAAGATCAAATCAATGATTGCTAAATCAGCTGTTTATTCAATCGATGAAAATGCTAGCTTTGAGGTTGAAACAGATGCGTCTGATCAAGCCATAGGAGCAACTTTATCACAGGCTGGTAGACCAGTCGCATTCTTTTCTAGGACACTGTCACAAACAGAGCCTACTGTACATGTGAGGCCTACGCTATTGTTGAATCACTCCGAAAATGGAAACATTTTCTTGTTGGAAAGCATTTTAAACTTATAACAGATCAACAGTCAGTTTCTTTCATGCTAAACCAAAAACAATCAAATCAAATTAAAAATGAAAAGATTCTCCAATGGCGTTTGGAACTATCTACCTACCACTTCGACATTATCTACAGGCCTGGTAAAAGTAATGCTGCTGCCGATGCCTTTTCTAGAATATGTGCCTCTGTAAATGAAATCTCAAGTCCTACTCTTAGTCAGCTGCATACGCGTATGTGTCATCCAGGCGTTACAAGAATGTTTCATTGGATATGAAGCAAGAATTCGCTATTTTCAATCAATGAGGTCAGGGAGATGACAAAAAAAATTTTAAGATTTGTTGCGAAATCAAACCTAACTATTTGAAGACTGAAGGGAAGCTCATTAAAGCCACTGCACCTTTTGAGAGGTTAAATCTAGATTTTAAAGGCCCTATACCTTCTTCTTCAAGAAATCAATACTTCCTGACAATAATTGATGAATATTCAAGATTCCCTTTTGCGATACCATGTGCAGATCTCTCCTCAGCTACAATAATAGAAAATTTGAAACGTCTTTTCTATATTTTCGGTACACCTTCATATATTCATTCCGATCGAGGTGCGTCTTTCATGAGTACAGAGTTTATTAAAACTTTTCTAACTTCAATTGGAACAGCTTCAAGTCCCACAAGGCAATGGACAAACTGAAAGATACAATGGAGTAATTTGGAAAACAATCACTCAAGTCTAAAAACCTAGAAGTTAATCGATGGGAATGTGTCCTAGGTGAAGCTTTACATGCCATATGTTCATTGCTTTGCACTTCAACAAATGAAACACCTCATGAAAGAATGACTAAGTTAAACACCAAAGACTAAGTTCTTGTGGTTCATCTTTACCTTCATGGCTGTCTGTACCAGGGCATGTATTGATGAAAAGACATGCCAACTCTTCAAAATATGATCCGCAAGTTCAAGAAGTGTCATTATTAGAGGTTAATCCCAACTACGCCTTTGTTCAGCTTCCTGATGGGACGGAAACCACAGTATCTTTGAGATACTTGGCTCCTTGAGGAACAGAAGACTATTCTGTTTTAGAAAATTGTAATGTATCACCACCTTCAAGGGATGATAAACTACTGCAATCTCAATCGCTAAGTACGCAACAGGAAGAAGATGGTCGTCTGTCGCCAAGTAGTTCTCAAAACAATTTAGAAGATGGTTTCCCAGATGGAAGTCTGCAATCTTCATGTGATAGTCAGCGACCTCAAAGAATTAGAAGGCCCCCTAACTATTTAAAAGATTACGTGTCTTCATCGTTGAGAGGGGGAAAATGATATGAATCTGTGTTTTGGTTGAAGAGTACTTTTAAAAACATATGTTTATTATTTTTACTTTATTATTGTTGTTTTTAAATGAACTACTGGGCCTTGCTTTGATTGTTAGAATATATTGGTTATGTATAGTTTTATGTCAATTAAAGCTAAATGTTTTGTCATTCATTATTCTTCTGTTTTCTTAGTTCAGAGCCCTACCTTTTTTAGTACTTTTTCATTTGCTCTGATTATTTATTTAGTCTAGAATGACTGTATAGTTTCATTTTTGAGATTCATTGTTTTTCACAGTTTTGGTTGTACATGATAAGTTTCTTATTAGTTTGATATAAGTTCATACTGAGGATTGCTTATTATTAAAAAGACATTGTACAATTTGACATGGCGCTGTATAAAATTTCATTTACCTTAAATTAATCTTTTTTATCGCTTGTTTTCAGCTTATATATTCTTGTAATTTAAGTGTTGGCGTATTCAAGATAGCCTTGGTCCCAATTATCTTAAACAATCAATCTTCAACAGAACAACTTCTTTAAGATATTTATTTGTATCTATTGCATTGTATCTACAATAATTATCTATAAAATTTACATTATTTGGTGAGCCATTTAACTTTGTTAAATGACAGATAACTCTGCTCCATTCAATTTCTTTACTGAAGTTCAGAAGTACTTATTTTAGGCATAACAAGACCAATAAGGTCTCTATTAGAAAGTTACTCTATTTATTTAGGTTATTAAATATAACTGTACAAACCATGCGATCCAATTAAAAAAATTAATTTTTCTTAAAATAATTAAGGTTTAATCCCAATCACTCATAAACATTTTAAAAGGGATCAGCTGATAACTACCGGCTGTTCATTTGTCATTGGGATATTAATTAATGGCAATTTCTAAGGAGTAGTCGGCCTTAGTTTGTAACAAAGACTACATTCCCTAATCTACACTCCTTTGAAATCCATATTCATCCATATTTTGATGATCTGCGTCTTAAGAGTAAATACATCAATTGGTAATATTCATTAAGAGGAAATATCACTACCTGAATAAAAACTCCTGTAGATGTTAGGCGTTTTTCCAAACTCTGTAAGAGTGATGATGATTGAGTGACTGAAAGGATCATCTTTATGTTTGGTGGCAGTGTTAACGGAAGCCAGTCACAACCAATGGTTCCATATTCTTCAACCTAAGGGAAAAGTAATAATTTTATTATTTCACAGTGAATAAATAAAAATTTGTATTATTTACAATAAATACTGTGAGCTTGAAAGGATCCTACGTCCAATTTGTCTTACTCAAAGAAACTTAATTCTGATAATTGACGCCTTAAAATAACAAGTAAAGTTTAGCTACAGCTAGACTGAATGGAAATGTAAAAATAAGGTAGAACATTTGGCTCTCCTTCCTGCCTTTATTTGAAGACTATGTAGCCATACTTAAATACTTAATATATACCAATTTTAAGTATATAGTTATCAATTGTGTAGTAAACCTAAGATTTCCAGCAAATACAGTGGAGTCCCAGTAATCTGAAATAGTTGGGACCGAACCCATTTTGGATTATCAAATTTTTCAGACTAAACAGATTTTCCTAAAACACTCTTTCAATAAAAAATAACGTAAATAATAAGCCTAACATTAAGTACAGTACTTTAGTTTTGAACGCAATAAGAGCCTATGTTAAAAAGAAGGAGATAAAGACCCTTTAGTAGAATAATACATTGATCTGAGACGTGCGATCAGGACAAAGAGTTGGAGTCACTAGCAAATTGATTTCGGCCCAGCCGCTACTTGATGCCGTTGCATTCGCCACTAAGCCACATAATCAGCTGACAGAAGTCATGTGCATATTTCTGGTGTTCTCATGCTACCTCAGACAGCACTGTTCCCAAATCCCACTGTCAGTCTTACATCAACAGTTCGAACTTGTGTGTTTGCATACCTCAGTTATGTTGTAACCCACACAGACGCTGCAATTACGTTGATCTCGCACAACGCTATATAGAGCAACAACCTAACGTGACTCCAGTGGATAACATGTTTAGAGACGCAGGCGTAATTTAGTTTGGAGGGAGAGAAATTCTTCTTTAAAGCAAAGTAATTTAACTGATATTTTCAAACCAAAATAACATTTGTAAAGTGTATTAACAGTTAAAAACTTGAAATAATATTTATTTGTCATTTATATATATATATATATATATATATATATATATATATATATATATATAAAGTAGTGGTCCTTACAGTAACTGCATTTTTATTTTTCCAAAATCTTTTGGCAATTCTGTTTCGGATTAAGCGGATTTTCGGATTAACGAAGTTTGGATTAGCGGGACTACTGTATTATATTCACACTGCCTAACGTTCAAAATAGAGCATTCCTTAATTACTTAATTATTCTACTTTAAATGGCATTTGAATGTTTTTTCAAGTCGTTAGATAGTAGAAAGTTTCATATGTGATCCTAAACCATGCCTCTTCACAACTTCTAGTATGTAAACTGTATTCTGCCAGATGAAAAACAAAAATACTCTATTAATCCCATGAATTCACTGGTATTGGTTTACTAACAGAGCCTGTAAGAGATTAAGAGAGCCTCTTAAATCATCTCTTTTGATCAGATTTATATTAATTACAGGAAATCAATATGTGTGACTAAAACTTACAGACTCTTTTTTAACTGATATTAGTCAAATAAGGAGTTTAAATCTGAGCAATTAAACATAAACATCTCTTTTCGCTTCTTATAGATGTGTATTCATTGGCGCAGCTCTCTGAATAAAAACAAAAACTTTTGTTTTTGTTGTAAGTTAATTAATTAAGTAAAATATACAAATTTTACTTTTTCAAGACTATTGTCCAATCTTTGTAGGGCTTTTAAATGTTTATCATAAGTGGCACAAACAATTTAGCTCAATTTGCAATTTAACCCTTAAAACGCTGAGTAATTTTCTGTAATTTTTCAATTAACGCTTAATTTTCTTGAATATATATAATTTTAGTTTTTGTAAAGTTATAATTTTTTTAAATCTAAACCAGGATAGTACAATGTAAAAAAAATAGTAATAACGATATTGTATTTTTATATTCATTTTTTATTCATTACAAAGTTTTGTCAAAACTGTAAAAACGAAATATTATTGGATGCAATTAAAAAAATTTTATACTTGCAAAAATAAATTTTTCAATTGAAATATGATTTTAGAATGACAATAATTTCTTCCTTAGAAAGTAGCAGCTGTATGAAAAACTTCAAAACTATAAATTGTATAGCCATTATAAAAATATATACAATATAACTCAATAAGACAACAGATTATACAAAGTTTATTATTTTGAATTTACTCTATATTTTTCATTGTGAAGTCTAGTTTTATTTTTGTTGTAAATAGTGTTTATTTTGTGTACATAATCTGTTTGTTTACACACCGGAGGTTAGTACAATGCACGAGACAGACAACAAATAACTGCAGACTGACGAGCGCCAGCCGGTCGCCGCGTCATGTGACTAGCAGATGCGTATATATTCGCTGCGAGCGCTAGCGGTTACCTCGATAGAGGCAATAATGAATGAAAACTTCATATTATTTACATTCGTTGCCTAGTAACCAGTCCAAAGGTCTCGAAAATGAATAATAACCTGAAAATAGTCTTGACCTTGAATCTTAGAACTCGCTACGTTGTATTAGGCCTGTTCTAGGATTATTGTTATCAGCTCGCGAAATATTACGTATAACGCGTTACGGGCAATTGTAAACATGCGTATATATACGGATGCCGCGTTTTAAGGGTTAAATAACGGGGAAAATATTTATGAAAAATATTACATACTGTCAAACATTTTTGTTATACTAGATATTCTTCTTCCTCTTTTCCGATGTTATCTTTACATTAGAAAAAAAATGTGTACCACAAAATGCAGCAACTATTCCCGTTTCCTTTGGTATATAAATCATGATGATTTCATCAATATTTGGCTAATAACGTAAATAGCTTCGTCGGCTAAATTTAGCTGATAGCCCCATTTTATTGGCTAAATTTAGCCAAAGTTCAGATGACAGGTTAAACAAGGTTTTGTTTTTACATATAATATCTAATAATACAATAAAAACAGATGACAAAAATAATCCTTTTTATAATATCCTTTTTATAAATTTTAAAATTATTATAACTCAAAGATATCCTTTATTTGAAAATTGATTGTTATAACCTTACCTGGTCAACTCCATCAATAATAATAATGACTGTGCGTTGAAGTGAGGCAGTTGACAGGATTCTGGGTAAATTTTTGGTGTATGTTTCAATATTCTGTAACAAATGATTACTATCTTGTAAATAGGAGAAATAGAACATCAGCAAAATTACCTAAGAAGACAAGTCCACCAAAATCTAAGAGAAGTAAACAAACACAGAAAAACACATTTTCACAAATTTTCTGTGGCACTGGCACTTTCCTCAGTTAAAAGTTAACAAGACTGACTTAGCTTCAAGTGTTGTTTTGTAGGTGGCAGTGATGGGAGTTGTGTAACAACAGAGCAACACTCAAATTTGAATGATGTTTTTCCCGTTTTTGTGTATGAAGTTTGCTGATGGTTTAGGGGTAAGGAATGAAGTAGTAATTCATCTAACTGATGTTTAGATTAGGAGGGTCATGGGATTTATTTATCCACTGGTGTGCTGATTCCATTCTTATAAGTTGGAAACTATTAGAATGGGAAGGAAGGGATCTGACTAGTAGTGTAACAATGGTCAACATTTTGGTTTTGCTGAAGGGAATGCGCAGTTGACTTTGCAATTATGTCTATGTCCATTAATACTTTACGGTGGTTTCACTGATAAGACTGATACACTGAGCAGGGAAGTTTGGCACTGGAGTTGTTAGATTGAGTTGGTTAGGTCGCAGATGTGTTTTCCAGAGTAGGTTAAGGAGCTGGGAGATGAACAAGGCAAATTTTACAAGATTTTTTTTGTTTTAAGGATTAGAAACGGGTAATTTCTGGCCTTAAGATCAGGTCGGGTTGTTAGGATTAAATAACTTAGGAGGGACTAGGATTTGACAGCTACTTTTGTTTTGTCTGAAAGTGAAGGTTTTCTGAGAAGATGCTTGGTATGAGGGGAAGCTTTCAAGATGTTGAAGCCATCCTTTCAGGATAATATTCTGTTTGCCATGGTGGTAATTGGTGACAAGGGGTAAGCATTGAGAAGCATTGGTTTTTAATAAGATTGGTAGGTTAACCCTCTTCTGGAAGACACTGACAAGTTGGTTATTGTAGTTATTGAGGGTTCTAGGATAGGAAATTATTTGTTTGGCTCGAGTGGCTAGGCTATAGGGTAGGGAGCATTGGTGTTGTTCGGGTAGGTATTGTTTTTGTTAGTGTTAGGTTTGATGTGAATATCAGTTTGAAGAGAACAGTCTTCCAATCCAATTTCAACATCAAGGAAGACTATGTGTTCGGAAGAAGATTGCCAGGTGAAATTCAGGGATGAAAAGTTCTGTAGGCTATGAAGAAAGGTTTCAAGGTTAGTTTCGGAGTTGGATCAGATCATAACAATATCATCAATGAAAGGGAGGCAGCAGAAAGGTTGCTTTTGAAGCAGTCTTCTCCAATTTCCCCATCAAGAGGTTGGTGTAAGAAGGTATGTGGGTACCCATAGCGATAACCTTGATCTGAAGGTAGTTGATGCTGAAACTTTGGAAGAAATTCTTTTTGAGGATGAAATGAGTAAACTGAACTAGGAAGGAAGTGCTAGGTTTGGTGTTGGGAGGGCGAGTGTTGAGGAAGTGCTTCCCACCATCAACAAATCGTGTTTTTCTGCCATCTTCGGAGCTGATAAAAAATCAGCTGGAGTATAGCACCTCAGGTTATGTGGGAGTTGGTAAAAGGCAGTTGTTTAACAGATTTTTTGCTGCTGGAAAGTTCTCAAGCTCAGGTCAAGAAGGGTCTGTCTCATTATACAGACACCACAAACCTTCTTGACTGTAGTGGTCACTAAGCTTATTAATTAATGGAGTCCAGGTATTACCAATTGTTGTCTCTAATGAAAATTTTCAGGTGTTTCGTTAATTTCTCTAGCTTTTATCATCTTCTTACCTAGGTAATTTCTAGAAGAGAATAGAATAGTTTAATTTTCAAAATCTATTAAATGTCAAGTTAGAAGTACTGCCTAAATTTATAAAGTTTCTTTGTTATGTTCTAAAATTCTAGTTTAGAGGGCTGCTCGGTTTAGAGAGCCAGTAACCGAGCACCCCAAAGTTTCAGGACTTTGTACATGAGTTTAGAGATATTGCAGGTTCGAATCCTGGTCTCGACTGTTAGTTTTTATCAGTAATATTCTCCTTGTACTGTACTGGTTCTCCCCCTTACCTGTTTGATAAATTCCTTGCACAGAAGATCAGCCTCCCCTTAAAGAAAGGTTTTACAACATGACATTTCCCAAGAATGTATTTTATTTGATAAACTTTAGGTTGTTTAGTGATTTTTGTTGTCTTAAACTATGCCAATCTTATTTGAAATGTTTAATGTTATTGCTGAATAGTTTTACTTAGTCCAAAGTGTAGATCTTAAAAAATCATATACATCAGAGTTACTCAAAAGAAACTTGGAAAAGCACTTCCTTGAGTGGAACTTGCCTATCACATATTTTTCCTGCTGGGTGTGTAGAGTGCACCTCATTGCCTGTTCGGTGCCGCCTGTGTCGTTTACCTGGCCTGAGTTGTTTTGTTCTTAAGTCAATTATTATAATGGCGAGTTTAAGTGAACAATGTGCAGCTGCAGAGTTTTGCTTTGCAACACTTCTCAGACAGTTTTAATGTTGAAAACAGCTTACAATGAAAAAGCTATGGGAATAACTTGATCGTTCAAGTGGATTTTTTTTTTTTTTATTATTTTAAAGATTTCTATACTGTATGTTGATTAATGAAAAGCATTATTCTGGACATTGACTTCCCACAAGACGAAAATTTTGAGAAAAGTCGACAACTTGTGCTTGTAGACTGTCTACAGACCATTGAGAAATTGTCTGAAATAAGTAGAAACTCTTGAATTCAGTAAATTAGAAGTTGTGGTAATGAAAGAAGTACTTACCAAATTGTGCCTCAAATTTTTACTGAAAATAAAAAATTAATGTTAAATTGAAACATGCTGAACTTTGGAAGAACATATTGAAATTGATCCAGATTTCTCATTGAAGGTCACTGGTGATAATAACTCATGGTGCTATGGTTACAATCCACAAACAAAGAAACAGTTTCACGCTGTTTGCTTAAACTTAAACTCCACCATGAAAAACGATGAAAGAGCAAAACAACTCTTGTTGACAAAAATCACTACATACGAATAGAGCAAACCAGAACAACTACACAGGTGCACTGAGCTGTCTATGGATTACACCCTATACATCTAGTGAGAAAACAATTTTCTACAAAATACCTGTCTGTGGCAGCATTATTCTTGTATGATTTTTATAAAATGGTATGAAGGTATGATTTATAAAAAATGTATTTCATCATAATACTTACATGTTTCAACCAAACTTGTGTGCCTGTGCTGATTATTGAACACTGAAGACTAATTGTGCGTAGCAGTTGTTCTAGAGTTGAGCTTTGAGGAGATATGTTGGCAGACCTGACAATTACTGCACAGTCAGACAGCCAAGTATGGCAACACTGTGCAGCTCTAGCTAACAATGTGGTCTTTCCACATCCTGGAACGCCGTGCAGTACCATGGTTTTACCAACTGCTGTTTCTCCGACTATGTAACTGGACAAAACACCGAAACAATTGAAAAGATTGCAGTACAATTAATGTTCAGATACAAAAATTAACAAGTTGTAATTAACAAATTAACTGAATTAACAAGTTAATGTTCAGATACAACAAAGGTTCTTTAAGTAAAAATCACATTTAGATTTATGCCATAATGTAATATTATGATTGATTATATATATTACAACATTAATTCAAAATGATACAATTATGACCACCATCGAACATCATCAAGAAACCAAAAGAAAATGAGTTAAAGATTCAATAGAAAAAGAGTAAATCGAAGTTTTGCAATGATTATTTTGTATACTAAATATAAATTGGCTAGAGGGGTTATCACAAATAATTAAACACAGCATAAAGCATTAATAAAGTATGAAATACCTTCTAATTTCATTTAAAATTGATTCCCTATTGACACTGCATTGTGCTGATCTCTGTGTGAAGTGGGTTTGTATTAACAGTTCTTGAAGTAGTTCACTTTCAATTCCTTGGCTTGATTTTATCACAGTCTGAAATTAATGAAAGATAACTTTAAAATTGGGTGTATAAGGCATGCCATAACGTAAAAAAGTTTAATTCTTTAGTGACACTGAAACAATAATTACTGCATTCCACAAAACCCTCTAATTTGTTTAGTTCTGCACTGATGCCATGGTTGATTACTATAGTTTTTTTTTTTTTTTTTTACTTTGGTCATTTAAAATTTTTAGAATTATCTTTGAAACTGTCAGGTTTGAGGTTCCCTTTGCTATCAGGTTTTTGAATGAAACATTACATAGATTTTACAGTGGAATTGCAATACAGTAGTTGATGGAGAGGTTGTGGAGGGTAGCTTTCGCAGTACAATGAATAATGGACAAGGTTTATGATGAACACAAAGTGGTACCTTATACTATGAATGTTGATTTGGTCAGAAAAGTTAATCATAAAATTAAAGAGAGCTGAAAATTCACAATGACATTACTTTCAAATGAATTCTGTTTTGAATGAGATTGTAAATTACCATTTTGTTTACCACAAACTGTGTTTATTAATTTATTTTTGTTATTTATCAGGTACTTATTAATATGTTTTCTGTCAAAATGTTCACATACATAGACAAACCAAAGCAACTCCAATATTTTTTACCCAGTGGTGATGAAGGAAGCCTTAAACCAAATGCTTGGCTGTAAGGAAACCTGGATTTGACATGTTACCCTAGATTACAAACAAGGTTCAGTGAAGTTGTAAATATTTTTAACTGTGTGATATTACACAAAAAATACTTTGGGCTACTGATATTTTCACTAGCAAGACGTCCATCGTTGAAGGTTTGGATAAGCTGACACCACTATAAAAGTGCCAAAACAATAATGCTAAAAAACAGTATAGGGACATAAGCAAGATGCCCACCGCAGCATTATGGTGGTACTAGAGCAAACCGGGTTGTACTTCCCGGGCACACCTTGTTCTTGCATACATTTAAATAAACTTAATCATTGATATTTTAACACAAGTTAACAATAAATATTTCCCCAAAAAGTAATTAATGTGGTTAACAATCAATTCTGATGTGATCTAAAGGGATTTTACTGATATAATTTTTAAAAATCCAAAAGTTTGTTTTGACAAGATAAAATAGAATATTTGAGGATATAAATTTTTCTGCTTACAGCATCGTTGAATCTAAAACCGTCATGAACATCTTCTTAACTCTAAAACCTGAAGATACATATTTAGCAGAATAGCTCGGAGATCTTAACCAAACATCCTCCAAACTAAAAACATTCTATTAAGAGGCAGTACTTATGAAAATTAAATATGAGCAAAGATTTTTATTTCCTTATTATATATGGCTTTCATTGGCCCTTGTGCCCATTTAAAATGCAAAATATTTTTACTACATTCTTTTTGCCAAACATTTACCAACTGTTGACTGGCACTCCATCAACAAAACATTCTCTAGGCATGCACATATACACATAACCCTCTTGACTGAATCACTCACTTAGATCATGAATTGTGAAAAAACTTATCACCCTTCACACAGCGTGAGTAATATTTTAACAAACTATTACTGTTTTTAAGTTAAAATTATATGAAAAAACACACATGCCATTAAAATAGTACTTTTGATTATTTAAGGAAAATGTTAAGTATTTTGGGTTTGAAGTTGATTATATTTCTTATTACATTAACCCATTGGCCTAGACATACGAGACTGTCTCGTAGCGCCGTGATCCGGGCCACACATAGAGATACGAGACTGTTCCGTAGTGAATTACAAACGTACTCTAATCTTCTCCTAGGTTGACGTAGTTCCGTATTTCACCGAGAGATGGCAGGGGAATCCTGTTTAACTCATTTCTATGACAATAATGACAATTATTTATATTAAAATTATTTATTTACGAAGCAGAATCCACAGTTCATTTCTATATTTTACAATGGTGAAATGGGCAACTTTATAGCCGCTTACTTAGATTTTTTTATTATATTTTGTTGTTGATATAAACTAATTTGTAAAAGATCTAATAGAAGATTATTTTGTTTTTCTATGTTGGTAATCTATGTTTGTTTACATTTTGTAAATGCGAAGAAAGTGTCAAAAACTAGTAGTCTAGTCAGTTTGTTTTGGCTTAACTCCCGAAAGTGTTTTGTTGCTCGTTTAGTTAGTGATGAATAGTGTGTTTGTTTGATTTTTACAATAAAATGTGGAAAGATACAAGATCCTCTGAGGTGAAACGTATGTTACTTGATAGTAATTATGAAGATGCTGACTTTGTGAGTGACAATGACGAAGGTTTCAGAGATGAACAGTTGTCGGACGAAAATGAAGTGCAGAGAGCTAGCGTTAAATTAATAAAACGGGATACATCAAAATGAATCAAGATTCTGGTACATACATTTCATACTGTGGTAATGACCCACCCAACCACCCACACAAGCACTGTGGTAATGACTCACCCACCCAACCATACACGCACTGTGGTATCGACCCACCTGCCCACCCACACACGCACTGTGGTAATGACCCACCAGCCCACCCAAGCACGCACTGTGGTATTGACCCGCCCGCCCACCCATACACGCACTGTGGTAATCACCCACCCGCCCACCCATACACGCACTGTGGTAATGACCCACCCGCCCACCCATACACGTACAGAGGTAATGACCCACCCGCCCACCCATACACGTACAGTGGTATTGACCCACCCGCCCACCCATACACGTACAGTGTTATTGACCCACCCGCCTACATATACACGTAAAGTGGTATTGACCTACCCACCCATCCATAAACGTACAGTGGTATTGATTAATACCACTGTACGTGTATGGGTGGGCAGGTGGGTTATTACCACTGTACGTGTATGGGTGAGCGGGTGGGTTAATACCACTGTACGTGTATGGGTGGGCAGGTGGGTCAATACCACTGTACGTGTATGGGTGGGCGGGTGGGTTAATTCCACTTTACGTGTATTTTACATCACACTAAGGCAGTGCATGTATGGGTGGGTAGGTGGGTCAATACCACAGTGCATGTATGGGTGGGTAGGTGGGTCAATACCACAGTGCATATATGGGTGGGCGGGTGTTTAATAGGTTGAATAATTAGTATAGATTTTAATTAAATAAAAACAAAAATAGTAATAGGTATATAAAGGAAACTGATAGTTGGGATTCATTACCAAAGCAATCTGTCAAGAAAGGGGGACCAAAATGGACGGAAGAACGAAAAAGAGTGTTCGTTGAGAGAGAATGCAATCCTTCTAGAAAAGTTGTAAGAACATAAAGAAAAATTGATTCAACTGTTAATCGTTTTCCTATAACGTTTTAGAATAGTAAAAGTACATACCCACCCATACATGCACTGTGGAAAGTGACAGTGAAAGTATTTCTATTCAATTCGGGCTATTTCATGATGAATCTAATATTCAGGATAACTTTGTAGATCCAGATAAGCCTAGTGGATCTGGGCTGAATGATTCCAGTAGACCTATGGAAATCGATGAAGGGGAACAAGTCATAGACTTAGGCCTATAACATATTTTGTACACATAAATAAATAAATAAAACACATAATTCGTAAGTAATTTTTATTTTTTATTTTACCTTATGAAAATATTATTTATTCCTGTTATTTATTCTCATGTTATAAACTATAGGAATATGAAACCAAATGACAAATTTCAGTTCA
>JAQJVL010005949.1:0-31996 GCA_035578905.1 Stictocephala bisonia | reverse complement strand
GCAACCCACCTCACAACGCAGTGAATATTGTACATAGTCTATACGTGAAAAAAATTGTTACATTCTGGATGATAAGTATTAGTGAAATTAAATAAACACATTTATTCAAACAAAATAGAATGTTTACAACATACATTTATAAGAAGAATGGTGAAATTTAATATTCTTATGCAATGTTTGCATGCAACACTGACTATTTTCGCTGTACAGTAAAAAAAAAAACAAAGCACTGGCTACTTTGAAACAAGTATCCTATTTCTGTTTTACCCAGGTCACTTCACATCATATGAATATCTTTTACATTGTATGTGATTATGTGAATACTATTAATTTATAACACACACGTGTAACTTCTGCATTTCCAATGTGTTGAGTTTTGTAAATATAACGACTTGTTAGGATTTTTCTATACTAATAATGTCGCGTCCCTATGTGCCTTAAATGCATGAAACGTTCATGAAAATTCATTATTTTCTCTAACGTTTTAACGATTTTTGCTTTGAGGAAGAAGGGGACCTTTGACGTTTGGTTGATATATTTAAATAAATATCAAAATACCATTAAATGTAGCAATACATTCTGTAGTTTCCAATTGTTTGTAACCACTTGAACACTAAAAATTGTTATTTATTTTTAGTTTAAATTTGAGTCAAAGCCAAGCATATCATACATATTACGAAATTAATTTAGTTTCTGGTTTTTTCCAAATTATATAATTGCTTAATTTCTTTGGGAATAAATATATCATATACGAGTACATAATTAGAAATCCAAACATTATTAATTCAGAAAACATTCATTAGAGGTGTAGTGTATGCACACTTTCCAGTCCTACCAAATGAACCTTTAAAGTTATTGGCCATAAAACTAAGGGTTACTCACTACTACATTTCTATAGTAAGTGAAGATTGGTTGCATAACCAAAATCGTGTATGGTTATTAAATCGAGAAGCCTGTTGTTAGAACTAAAGAGATTTCACTTTACATTATTATCACTGACTCATAACTCAGTTTTTATTTTCTAATATTTAACCATATAATCTACCAGTTGAAGTACATTTAACCATATAGGCTACCAGTTGAAGTACATTTAATTGCATTATTTAAGCTTCATTATAGTATTAATATGGTTTATATAACATCAGATGTAAAATCTATCTGCAGTAAAATTATTGTTTATAGACATATAATAATATGAAATGTCAGATCGTTTCAAAATTAGTTAATAGAGACTAAAACCTTTAGTAGAGTTAAGGTAACTTTAAATATGTGCAATACAGTTTTATATTGCACAAATTGAAAACTGAAATTCAAACTCAGGTTGAAATTTTAATTCAACCAAATGCGAGTGTAATTTCCCAATGGAGCAAGTAAAATTAGCTCTGACATGTTTTGAAAAATTCTCAAAAACTTCATTGGATTAAATTTAAAATTAACCACTTGCAAGTTGTTAAAGTTTGCCTTTTAAACGGCCGTATTCTACAGAGAAGTTTACAATAAAACGTCTAAGTGAAATCATTTACTCAAGCATAAACCAAGACATGAAATACATTTTTCTCTGTTAATCCCCAAATTGTTTAATTCTTATTGGAAAATTCTTATTTTCATATAGGAACCCAAAGTTCTTAATTATAATAGACAGTAAAATAGTAAAATGTATGCTTTGCGTAAGAAATCTATTCAGTTTGGGGGGAGTTGTTTTCTTGGTTCAGAACAGCTTTTAATAATCTCTCTACAGATATTGTTTTTTTAGGTGTATCACCAAGACTGTGTTCATTTTTATAGAGAACACGTTTAAGAAACAAAAATAATATAGAATAAAGGGGCGTTATGCCTTAAATTTTTTTTTTTTAAATCTGAAGCTTTTGAATAAATTATTAACGAATACCCTTTAGTTTTTGTAAAACTATGCATGGATTGTAAATTTAAAAAAAAAATTTTTTTTGATAGTTTTTTTAAAAGAAATTTTTGATATTTAAAAAAAATATTTTTTTTAAGTGTTTGCAACCTTTTTAGTTTTTAAAAATCAAAATAAAAAATGTAATAATGACAAAGCTTTTCTAGTTTTTTCAAAAAATTTCCCCTTTAAATGATTTTTTTATTTTAACTTATAAATTAAAAATCTTTTTGTTTGCCCTAAAATCCAATATGCAACATAAACCTGAATATAAAATGTAAAAAAAGAAAAATTTTTGTAACAAAAAATTAAAAAACCAATGTTTTTTTAATATGTTTTTTTTTTAAAAAAAAAAATTATAATGTTAAATTTCTCATTTAAATAAAGAATTCCCCTTATAATTTTTTTTTTAAAAATGGCTAAATTTCACTTTGAACACTTATTTCAAATTTTTTAAAAAAGTTTAAAATTTAGAGTGTTTTTTATTTTTTTTAAAAAGTTTTTTTTTTAGCAAAAAATTTAACCTTTTTTTTAAAATAATTTTTTGTTAAAAAAGAATAAATTTATAGTTTTAAATTTAATTTTTTTAGCAAAAATTATAAAAACCCTTCCCTTTAAAAAAAAATAATTTTATTTAATGAAATAAATACTAAAGTTTAAATCCATTTTTAAATTTTAATAAAGATATAGAAAAGAGAACAATAAAGAAATTGGAAAAAATTGTTTTTAAAAAAGAAGAGTTTTATCTTTTATGAATGGTTTTTAACTTTATTACTTATTATAAATTTTAAAAATTTTAAAATTAAAATTATTATATTTTTTAATTAAAAATTTATAAAACACAACGGGTATAGATATTATAAATTTATCGTTTAACATTTACAATAAAAGAAGAACATTTTTTTATATGAGTTTATCCAACGATTTTTAACAATTTTCAACTAATAAATGAAGGGTTGATACAAATTTTTCCGTGGGCGTATTTTATGATGTTCAATATTAATCGATGATCAGTCTTATTCAACAAGCCCAACAAGTAGTCCCTTTGGAAAAAAACACACAAGCGGGCCGCAGGTGTGTTCCTCTGTAATGGGAAATCAGTTTACTTGAGCGCCTGTAGCTACAATCTATCGGCTTGTCACTTAAAGAAAAAGTTATTATCTACGTTCGTACAAAGTTGTACGCTTACAAAAGTCCCTTATTTTAATATTTTAATGTTTAGAGCAAACTCATCCCTTTTAAAAATAGGAAAATTTGAAAAATTTTTACTTCCAATTTACTAACAATTTTACAGCCGTATATACTTTTTAAAAAAATAATTGTTGGGGGATCGTTTGAAATGTTTAAATTTTATTATTGTATATACATTTATAATAACTCAATCAAAAAAAATTTCTCAAAAAACTAAGGTTATTGTATTAAGAATCCTAAATTTTAAAACTTTTTCTGGGACTTTTTGCATGAAGGAAATGTCTTAAGCCATTGTAATCAACTTGTAATGTCCACCTCGAAAGTCGTAAAAAAATAAAAACCGTGGTATTCTTTTAAGTAACAGTGGGAAGAGATTCAAAACTCATGTATTCATTTACGTAACATTTGAATTGCCTATTTAAATGTAAACAGTTAAAAAATATTTTCCCATAAATTTGTAAAAGGAAAAATATTTTTTTTCCCTAATTCAAAGTTTTTTCATTATGGTTTACACTTTTTTTTTTGACTTAATTACATTTTAAATCCTCAAATTAATCTAAAGAAAGAATTGTTAAAGTACTTTTTAATAATTCCTGGGGAAAACTGTTAAAAATGTCTTTTAAATCCTTGGCTGGTCACAATACTTTAAATAACTATTTTAGAGAAAAACTTAGAACTCAAAAATGTATTCCTTATGGTCTGAGACATAGGAACATAAGTTTTATGCATACAAATAAATATGGCGAGCAGTCCAAAACAGGTTACAAATTTAATTATTCATGCCTTTTTGAACTACAAAATATTAAAACTAAAATCTAAATTTAAAGAAAATTAAAAAACTATTATTTAACTAAATAGGCCTAAAAAGTCATGGTATTCTTTGAGAAATGCAAATAAGTAATTTTCAATTTTTTTTTTTTTTTGGTTTTTTCGTTTTTTTGGTAATCATTGTTGTAAAATTCTCGAGTGCTATATTTTAATGGATTTAATAATAATTCCTTATTATATATGAAAAATATTTATTCACTGTTTTTATCAGATTTTGGGGTTTTGATCCAGAGGGCAATTAGATTAGAGTTAAATAACAAAAGAAAAGAATAGTCGATTGTAATTTTTTCCATCTACTATCGATCTTTAAAACCCTTCTTTTTTAAATTTTTGGGTTTGTTGCTGCACTAAGGAAAGAAAATTTTTGATTTACCACAATGGGCCTATTTTTTAAATGTCCTGAACTGTTGTTGTTTTTTAGAATTTTTTAATATTATATTATTTATTAATATATTATTATATATTATATTTTTGGGGTAATAAAGTGTTTGGGCCCAGCAGCTTTTTGGGCCCCCAGTGCGGTGGGGTAAACTGCGCGAGCATATCCATTTGGGATTATAACTTTGCGTTAAAAGCAGTTGGGGTCACCCCCCTGACAGTAGTTTGGTCTAAAATGTATTTTTGGGGTGTTTTGGCTCACGTTTTTTTCTCTAGATAAACCTACTAATTCACTAGTCTTTTGCCTCGTATTTAAATGGAAAAGTTTTTGTCCTTACCCTTCTGCAGTTTGGATATTCATTTTGGACAAAGTACAAAAGCGCAAAATATTTACTAACCAATGAATGTATTTGTCTTTTATGGGATATGATTTTTTTTTCGATTTTTTTTTCAGTACTGCTCATTTTTAATTCCTAAAACTATTTTCCCATGAAAAAACCCCATTCATATAGGTGCGGGGGGGAATAGTCCTCCACCCACCCATTTTGTACGGTGGTGATGACCCCACCCCCCCCAACCCCTCTATCTGGTTCCCTAAATAATACAAGTACAAGTATGGGTGGTTGAATGAGGCAATCCCACTGTTATAAGTGGTGGGGGGGTTAATACCACAGGTGTATGTATGGGAAAAAAATCCCACCTTATATGTATGGGTGGGTGGGCCTAACCTGTACTTGAAAAGGTGGCGGGAAGGTTGGTTCGTTATCACCTTTAAATGTATGAGAAAGTGAAAGGCCTTTAGTCTACTCCCGTACGTGGAGGGGTGTTTGAGGGGTCATTTTCACATAGTGCTTGGGTAGTGAGACGTCAATAGCGTCGTACGTGTTTTGGTGGGCCAGTGGGTTCAATCCCACCGTACGTGTTTCGGTGTGTGAGATGGTCACTATACCCCATTCGTGTTTGGATGGTTAGACCAAAACTATTTTATTTACTGAGGGTGGTCGGTTGGGTTCATTATCACTGTAGTGTATGGGTGGTGGGGAAGGTCATTTATAAAACGTACTTATATGTATGGAGGCCGTTTTATTACAACTTTGTGGTGATTGTGGGGTTGCAGGGGGTTCCCCCTTCGGTTTGTATTTTGGGGGTCCTTTTGTTTAGCGTGTTAACCCCGCGCCGAAATATAGGGCGATAAAAAAAAAAAATCTTAATGCCCCCACCCTAATTTTTACGATAATACGGGAAACTACTCATGCTACCCCCCTATCAGGTGAGTTTTTGTAATTATACCTGTTGTGTTGATTTTAATTTTCTGTGTTGAACGAGAGTTTGTTGTTTCCCCGTAGTGTTTGGTGGTGGGGGTCATTACCCCATGTGTGTAGGGGGACCTACGTAACATTTAACGCTGTATGTAAAATTTTAATAATTTTATAAAAAGTGTTTAAGCAAGGAGATCTATGTAAAAAAGTAGAGCTATCTTTTAAAAAATAATTTAAATTTTTTCAAAACCCCACCCAAAAAGTATATGTAAATAGTTTTGAAAGGCCAAAAAATTTAAAAAAAAGCGTTTTTTCCCTTTCCTCCTTCAAACAAACCCGTAATTGTTTTATACAAAACTGGGTTTTTGGGTTTTTAAAAATTTCTTTTCTTAGCGAGGGGGAATTTTAATAAGCTATATGGGGGCCTTTACATTAATGCTCAAAAAATTGGTTTTCAGTTAATATCTTTTAATAAGAATCCGATCGTTCCAGAAACCTTGGTATCCAAAAAAAAAGACGTGTTTGTTAAAAAGTACTAAGATAATAACAGATGGACCCTAAATAAACTTAAATGCAAATAAACTAATGATAAAGTGGCAAATAAGTAGTTAGTCTTCATCCTTCAATTTGCAAACTACATTTGGGAAACCCAATTTTGGGTCACAAAAGATGGTTTTGGGTTTAAAAATACGTATTTGCAAACGCTGATGTGTTGGCTAAATATATTCCTATTTGTGACAAATGGGGTTTAAGAATCATTGTAAAAAGAACACTCAAATCATTGATTTAACTTATACTTGTCGCTTGCCCCTGAATCATATGGTATTGCAGTTTAACCCAATACCTTTCCCCAAATTTTTATTTTTAAATTTATCAAAAAATTTTTAAGAAAATTCCCAATACAAGTTTGTATAAAGAAAGGATTAAGAATAGTTGTATATTGGATATGACAAAAACCCCTTTTCCTAACGTATCGTCATCTAAAGCCCTCCCTCCCTGTCTTCCCTATATAGGCCTCAATGTAATTGTCCATTTCCATTTAAAACAAATACCCAAAAATTTTTTTAAAAACAGAATCTAATGATATTAACTTCAAACTGTTGTCAATTTTTTGGGGGAAAATATTTGCCCCCAAGAAATGTTGTCGGGGGGACTGGAAAACTATAAAATTATCACCAATTGAAAAAGGCAACTAAGGAGTCCCCCCGATTTATGGGATTTTCAGAGTCACGCAGTATCAGTCTGATTGTTGTCCAACTAAAAAATTTTTGTTCTAAATTTTCCCCTTTCCAAACACATTTAAACCTGACAAAGAAATGATTTTTTCGATTTTTGTGGAGACAAGAGTAGATGATACAAAGTTTTAAAGTACTCTTTTACCGTCTTTAAAAAAACTTTTACGTTTGTTCCTTTTTCATATTTAAAAAAGGGATTTTAAAACTTTATTTTTTTTCGACAGTTGTAGACATTTGTGCCGTAGATATAAAACTGTATAAAATTTCATATTGCCAATCTTGCTTTTGTGGGGAATATAGCTTGGAGTGGTTTTTTCAAATCAATACTGGGTTAAAAAAAAACTCATAAAATTTGATAAAAAAAACCGCAAGGGGTGAAAAATAAGCATTTATGAATTTTATCGAAGAATTCAAGGTATTAATTTTTCGCAGTATAATAAATTACTCCATTTATACTCTTAAAACACACTTTAATAGTATTCACATTCAACTACCCACAATATTATTTTACTTGATATTCTCAAAAACACTAAACATACAAACGGATATACTTAAAAAGCGTACCTCATTAACCAACTTTTATTTCATAATGTAATACCTTTTTAGAAATATTCAAATTAACTCAATGGATTTCAGAAACTTAACGTACAAAAGGAAAGTAACTGCATGGTTGTTGACTTGGGAGAGGGTGCATCGGAGTTGATTATCACATCAGTTATTGATAACTAACATTCTGGCTCTATAATATATTGACCACTCAACAAGATGATACCTAATCAGACATATTTGCTTACTAAAAATTTTGTCGGTTTTTTTTTTTTTTTCCCCCCTTTTCCTGCCCTTTTAATTATATTCTTGTTTAGCTTTTTCCCAAATTTTTCTTGACATAACCGTTTTTTTCTATTGGGGGGTTTATTATTCGCTTTAAAAAATCAAAATATGATAACTTTCTAGATAGATCCTATTTTTAAAATTTGAAAACTACCCTTGTTGTTTTAAAATACAAATTTAAAACAAGAATTCAATTATTTCTCATTCATTTGTCTTACATAAAATAATCTTAAAAAAAATTTGGGTTGGTCGGACCACACGTGGAAGTTTTTCTTTCTTTGGCCTTTCTCATAACCCACTCTGCACACAAACAGACAGGATATAAAATGAATTAAAAATTTTCTTTTTATTCAATATATTTACTTAAATATTTTATCGTGACTTCTTTTTTATATTTAATTTAATCATTATCTAATTTCTTCGTTTTAAAATTTTCTTCGATTAACAATGATTAATCGATAGTTCTTAAAAATTTGATCTTACTTTTCAGCGTGACGCGGTTTCTCGACCAACATCCCATCCCAAAGTGTCTAACGGGCGCAAAGAAGTATAACTTCAAAAATGGACTCATGCCCACACACAGCTATTTATCTATGTGGGCATAATTGTTCTTCTCAATGTAAAATATATTTTCTTAAACTATGAATTATTGTTTGTAAATAGTAATGTATTATAATTATTCCTTTTGTATGTAAATTGGAGGATGGGCTTATGTTTTATTTGTTTTTTATATTTCTTAGGCTTCCCTGTATATTGGCCATTTCTATTATTCAATTGGGGAATTGCACTGGAGAGTAAAAGAGTTCTATTGCAATTCGTTGCTCAAAATAACATAAAATGAAAATTAGTCTTTTGTTAGTACATTGATAATTCTTACTAATATACAAATAAAAAAATATAATAGCTTGTGAGTTTCAAACATAAAACACTGATAACAAATTTTAAAGACTTGTATAAGTTAATACATGTCCAACATTTTAAAGGTTTTTCATAATGAATGACTATGAAATTAGCATACCTATCAATCTTCCACCCAATTACTGAAATAATTTTAGAACTATTGATTGTTATTGATTCCTGATTGTTAAGTGCTGTAAAAAAACGATTACAAACAAATTTATATACACACACAACAGGAAGTAATGCGTTAATTTTTAATATGGTCAGTCTAATTTATCATGATAGGATCACTGCCTATAGCAATTATGAAGACACCTTGCAAGATTATCTCCTGTATGTAATATTATTATTTATTTATTTCTCTTTAAATACAGAGGCTGTACTATGTGAAAAGTAAATTTCTTATCGACTAAAAAAGCTATTATGTAGTAAAAAAATAGTGGAAAATAATATCTAACTTATTAAGTTTATTTAATGTAAAAATCACATTTGAAATGAACTAAAAAATTTTAATTTAAGGCTAATCATTTAGTTGACATATAAAGAAAACCAAATAATTGGATTTCATAAGAATGGTACTCGTTATCAGCTGACTCTGTGGCAGATGTGGCCAGCGAACATTACTGTCACGTATTTGCAACTGTAGAAGACCATCAATGATATGATAAGGAAGTGGCCTTGCTTTCCCGCGCTCGTCCAGCCCACGTGTAGTGCAGATCATCGCCACCTATCACAGACCTCTGAAAATTAGTAAGGCTTGTAACATGTTGAAATATACATCATGATCCGCGAGAATGGTATCATTTACCCATTAAGAAGGTAATTCCTGACCCTCGTACTAAGATTCTCACAAACACTCTACCAAAGTGAGACCGTACAACCTCTCCTGTGCTTCTATTTATATAGATGGTCACCCACTCAACTTCCCATACATGTATGGTGATATTAACCCACCCACCCTCTGTTCACGCTGTGGTTTGTATTGACCCACCCACATACCCTTACACGTAATGATGGTATTTACCTACCAGGCCTACCTAACATGTACGTTGATTTTGGCCCACCCACCCATATACGTTACAGTGGTATTGGTATTTATTGATCCATCTATCTACCCACACACGTTTGGTGGGTTTTCCCACTCATTCAATCCATACACGTATGGTATTGGCCCCCAGCCACCCATACATGTGGCGTGGAATCGACTCACCTACCAACACATAATCATACAATTGTATTTCCTGTGTCTCACCCACCCAACCACCAGTACATTTACAGTGAGTGATGACCCTCCTACCACTCATACACATGCAGTGGTGAGGACCTTCCAACCTACATAATAACATCATTATTGGTAAATCAGTACCATGGAACGGAATGCATTGGAGAGTGGGTGAATCAGCACCAACGTATGTGTGTAGGTGGGAGGTTTGGTTAATTCCACTATCAATTCCACTATACGTATATGAGCAGGTGAATGGAACAATTGTACTGAGTAAATGGTTGGGTAGGTTAGGTCATATAATAATTGTACGTGTTGGGTGGCTGGGCGATAATTTACGTGCGTAATAGTGGTTGTATCAATACCACTGTACTATTTTAAGAGTGGGAGAGTCATTTTAGTGTACAGGTGGGTCAATATACATGGTACCCAAGTTAATCATACAGAACAGAGCTTGGACATTCTGGCTGCGATAGGGTATTTTTTTAATTCTAAAAAATACTCAAAAATAGCATGTGATTAACACGCAGCATAAGACTAGTGTTCTTTAGCTTTGAGGCCTCTCCAAGGTCATGTTACGCTGCTTTCAAGGATCTAGTTTATCCAAGGCGAGTGTTGATTTAAACGAAAGGTGACTCATTTGATATATTTTTATTTGGATACCTTTCAGAATAAAAGTGCCAGGCTTCAGTGCGTTTGCAGGTAGAAATACCTTGCATGAGATCCATATCAGTCATATCTTTAAAAGAATAGTTGTGTGGTATTTTAAATAGAAAAAACACTGTTAAATATTCTACTGCACAACATACATATAAATGCTAAAACCTGAGTCTTTAGATGAGACCACTTTACATGGATGGGTGGGCCTTTAACCCTGTACGTGTACGTGTACAGTGGTGGGTGACCAATAGATTCACTACCACTGTACGATCACACCCTTGTCTCATTTCCTTTAATTTCTCCACCGTGTGTCAGCTTGCACTTGAACTGCCAATGCAGTAAAGGACTTGGGTCTGGAGTAGTGAAGGAATTAATTGCTGAATGGATTTGAAAACAGTAAATTTCTATCACTGTATGACTTTGTCCTACTAGCCTATAACACAATTCAATGGTAAATAATATTATAACTTATCTAATATCAACTTGCCCACCCATGCATGGATAGTGGTATTGACTTATCCGCCCCAACTATACACATACAGTGTTATTCACCTACCCTACTACACATAAAGGTTCAGAGGAATTTACCAACCAACCCACTTATACTCTTACAATGGTTATTCCCAAAATCCCATTGTCAGATTCCCAAATTGATCACGGTTGTTACCCAAGCCAGATCTGGCAACTCATACGCAAAATGCGTGTAAATCACGCGTTCAAAGGTCACCTAACTTTCTCATGCAAGAAAGTTCAAAACTCACGCAATTTAAAAGAGTCGCGAGAAGCTACAATAATATCACTATTCGTTGCTATTTGTCATCGATAAATGAACAGTGATGTTACTGGGCGGGTGATAATGGTAAAGTTAAACGCGAAACTAACACATAGGCTACAGTACAGTAATTAAATTATAACACTGTTTAAGTTTATACTTTACAAAGAATTGTCCTAGTTTTTCTTACAAGTAACATGCTCTTAAAACTGAGGTATCAACTCTGTATAAAAATCGGATTCCTTATAAATATATCTTTTTTGCTACTCATGACGTAGTAATGATTATGTTAAGACCCTTATGAATATTTTTTCTGTTTTCACGTAATCTCACGCATTCCTCCCCATCTAATTTGTCACATTTGAGTAAGCAATTTGAACTCATTACTTTACTTATTAAGACAACTAGAGCCTACGCACAGGCTACCTGCCCATGTAGGCTCTTTATTTCCTGTCAATCGAACTTCAAATTTTAGTCTTATTTTGTTAGTGTATTTGATATCATTTGCCCTTTGAATAGTTAATTTTATGTTACTGATGTAAACTTCATTAATTATGTTAAATTATCTATAATGTTTTTTATATTATAAAAAAGAAGAAATAAGAAAATTAATATGATTTTTGATTTGAATTGTTAATCCCAATGTTACACAAGTTTATCACGATTGATACCCAAGCCAGATCTGGCAACTCATACGCAAAATGCGTGAGTATCACGCATTCAAAGATCATCTCACGCAAAAAACCTGATGTCAACTGACGCAGTCACTATTCGTTGCTATTTGTCATCGGTAAATGAACGGACAGTGACGCTACTGGAAGTTAAACACGAAACTAACACTTGGAGTACAGTAATTAATTTCCAACATTGTTTAAGTTTATACTAAACAAAAAATTAGTATAGTTTGTCTTTCAAATAACACGTTCTTAAAAGTCGAGTACCAAAAATTTATAGTAATCTGATCTTTTTTTGTGTGTGTTTCTCATGACGTAATATTGTGTCTGTTATAAACATTTGCATCGTTTTCTGTTGTTTTCCACGCAATATCACGCATTTCTCTTCATCTAATTTGGGAAACCTCCGAATTGATACATCTCAAGGTTGACAGGTCTACAGCTGATTACAGGTTGCTCTACAAACTGATCACATATGGGTCCCTAAATTGGGCACGGGTGACTGGCTAGCTTGTGCAGTCAATTCAGTAAAACATTGATTTTTATGTATAAGTATGGATGTGTCAATCATATTCTAAAGAATACTAAGTCTAAAAGAAAGCTGTCTAGCACGCCATATAGTCTCGAGGACAAAGATGTGACCACCCAGACCACATGTGTGCCTGCGATTGTTTATATGTTTAGCTCGCTTGTAAACAAGGTAGCGCCTTCCACGAGCCGCTCGAAAATGTGTCCTTTGTTATACATAGAACGACAATCGGGTCAGGATAAAATTTATTATAATTACTAACAACTATATTACTTCGCAAAATTAGTTAAATATTATACTTTAAACAGCATTTATAAGAAAACAAGCTGAAAGATCTTGCTTCGCTACGTGTTGGTTCTCTACGCTTGCTTAACCTTCCCTCAGTGGGTTTCTTTAAATCATTACATCAAGGTAAAACACTTAGCCTGCTGCCGTTCTCGTAAATAAAATAGTTTTAATCTGTTGAAAACCCTACAAGTTTACTTTAGGAGCACGCAAAGTAGTTCAATCAAGCCAGAGTTAGTAGAAATAACCTTAACAATTTCGCAATAAAACCCCAAATTAGATAAGCTTCTGGGTCACATTTATGTTTAATATATCAGCTGTTTTAAATTAATTGTTTTATACAATGTTGCTTTTATGAAAAAAAGGGAAACGTTGAGTGGCTATTTATACTCCTTAGGAATGGAATTTCAAGCAATCATTGATTAGTGGATCGCTTTGATACAAATGCTAACTTCCCTTCAATTTCCATAAACATCTGTTCAATGGTTTAGGATATTTCATGTAGAATGAGTACATTGCTTTTGTATTTTATATATTAAGATTATAATATATAGTAAACGCTTTAAATTTGAAAGTTTCACAGAATCTAAACATTTATAAAACTATGCATTCAAAATGTAAATTCGTCCATCCTGAAGGTTTTTACTACTTGCGTCAAAACATAGTTTTTGCTCTCTGACAAAGAAACTAAAATTGTTAAGAGATATCTGATTGATTAAATAACTACTTTGGTTAGCTATGGAACAGTTATACGCAATCAAACTTTCTGAAAAAGAACTAAATTATGCCAATTTAACTATTATTCTGCAGATATTACAGATTATTGTTATTTTAACTAAATATTTACAAAATTCAGGGTGTTTCAGACAACCCGTGCAGTATCTCTGTAATTGATCCGGTTAAAATAGAGCTATACTATATGAAATAATGAAATTTATTTCCTGTACATCACAATTTACATTCCACAATAATAAAAGGAAATATCACTGGCCACGGTTCTAGTAATGTGGCCAGAGTTTGAAACAAAATAAATTTTCTTTAAAACTAAAAGTTATCTTTACTCCAGTCCTTTGTAATTGACACTTAAAACTGTCGTTCCATGTACCGTCTATTTACAAACAATTATATATTTACAGATATTATGCATATATTAAAAAGTAATTAAAAAAATATTAATAACTGCAACTAACAACGATCAAAACATTTTCAATGTTAGACGTACTTTCAGAATTCTTTATTATAAACTGTAAATCGAATAAATCTCATATGGCGAACTTCCCGAAATTGTTTTTGTCGCTTTTAAAATACAAGGTGTGCCCTAAAATGATAGTCAGAGTTAGAATATAAAAATCTGAAATAGGAACATCGGAAGTGTCGGCCCCACTTCCACTGTACCTTCTGTATGGGTCTACATATGAGACCACTACCAATGTATGTGTATGATATACAAGTAGGCCCAATTCCACTATACATATGTATGGGTCTACACGTGAAACCACTACCAATGTATGTGAATAATATACAAGTAGGCCCACTTCCACTTTACAATTGTACGGGTCTATGGGTGATTCCAATACCAATATATGTGTATAGTATACAAGTAGGCAAACGTCCACTGTACATGTGTTTGGGTTGACGGGTGAGTACACTAATAATGTACATTTCTTTAGTTGGAGGGGTGAGAATGTACCACTGTATATGTATGATATAAAAATAGGCCCACTACCCCTATACATATAATTGGGTCGCCGGGTGAGATCACTACCAATGTATGAGTATTATATACAAGTAGGCTCACTTCCACTATACATGTGTTTAGGTCCCCGGGTGAGACCACTAACAATGTAGGTGTATGAGATACAAGTAGGCCGACTTGCAATATGCATATGTTTGTTGCCGGGTGAGACCACTACCAAAATATGTGTATAATATACAAGTAGACCCCCTTCCCCTATACATATGTTTGGGTCACTGGCTGAGACCACTACGAATGTAGGTGTATGTTATACAAGTAGACCCCCTTCCACTATACATATGTTTGGGTCACCGGCTGAGACCACTACGGATGTAGGTGTATGTTATACAAGTAGACCCCCTTCCATTATACATATGTTTGGGTCACTGGCTGAGACCACTACGAATGTAAGTGTATGTTATACAAGTAGGCCCCTATCCACTATACATATGTTTGGGTCACAGGCTGAGAACACTACGAATGTAGGTGTATGTTATACAAGTAGACCCCCTTCCATTATATATATGTTTGGGTCACCGGCTGAGACCACTACGAATGTAAGTGTATGTTATACAAGTAGACCCCCTTCCACTATACATATGTTTGGGTCACCGGCTGAGACCACTACAAATGTAGGTGTATGTTATACAAGTAGACCCCCTTCCATTATACATATGTTTGGGTCACTGGCTGAGACCACTACGAATGTAAGTGTATGTTATACAAGTAGGCCCCTATCCACTATACATATGTCTTGGGTCACCGGCTGAGACCACTACAAATGTAGGTGTATGTTATACAAGTAGATCCCCTTCCACTATACATATGTTTGGGTCACCAGCTGAGACCACTACGAATGTAAGTATATGTTATACAAGTAGACCCCCCTTCCACTATACATATGTTTGGGTCACCGGCTGAGACCACTACGAATGTAGGTGTATGTTATACAAGTAGGCCAACTTCCCCTATACATATATTTGGGTCACCGGCTGAGACCACTACGAATGTAGGTGTATGTTATACAAGTAGACCCCCTTCCCCTATACATATGTTTGGGTCAATGGCTGAGACCACTACGAATATAGGTGTATGTTATACAAGTAGGCCCACTTCCCCTATAAATATGTTTGAATCACCGGCTGAGACCACTACGAATGTAGGTGTATGTTACACAAGTAGACACCCTTCCCCTATACATATGTTTGGGTCACCGGCTGAGACTACTACGAATGTAGGTGTATGTTATACAAGTAGGCCCACTTCCACAATACATTTGTTTGGGTCAACGGCTGAGACCAGTACGAATGTAGGTGTAAGATATACAAAAAGGCACACTACCACTATACATATGTTTGGGTCGCCGGGTGAGACCCACTACCAATGTAGGTGTATGTTATACAAATAGGCCCACTTCTACTATACATATGTTTAGGTCACCAGGTGAGACCACTACCAGTGTAGGTGTATGTTATACAAGTAGGCCCACTTCAACTATACATATGTTTAGGTCACCGGATGAGACCACTACGAATGTAGGTGTATGATATACAAGTAGACCCCCCTTCCCCTATACATATGTTTGGGTCAACAGCTGAGACCACTACGAATGTAGGTGTAAGATATAAAAGTAGACCCCCTTCCCCTATACATATGTTTGGGTCAACGGCTGAGACCACTACGAATGTGGGTGTATGTTATTCAAGTAGGCCCATTTCCACAATACATTTGTTTGGGTTACCGGCTGAGACCACTACGAATTTATGTGTATGATATACAAAAAGGGCCCACTACCACTATACATATGTTTGGGTCGCCGGGTGAGACTACTACCAATGTAGATGTATGTTATACAAGTAGGCCCACTTCTACTATACATATGTTTAGGTAACCAGGTGAGACCACTACCAGTGTAGGTGTATGTTATACAAGTAGGCCCACTTCTACTATACATATGTTTAGGTCACCGGCTGAGACCACTACCAGTGAAGGTGTATGTTATACAAGTAGACCCCCTTCCACTATACATATGTTTAGGTCACCAGGTGAGACCCACTACCAGTGTAGGTGTATGTTATACAAGTAGGCCCACTTCTACTATACATATGTTTAGGTCACCGGCTGAGACCACTACCAGTGTAGGTGTTTGTTATACAAGTAGACCCCCTTCCACTATACATATGTTTAGGTCACCAGGTTAGACCACTACCAGTGTAGGTGTATGTTATACAAGTAGGCCCACTTCTACTATACATATGTTTGAGACCACTACCAGTGTAGGTGTATGTTATACAAGTAGGCCCACTTCTACTATACATATGTTTAGGTCACCAGGTGAGACCACTACCAGTGTAGGTGTATGTTATACAAGTATACCCCCTTCCACTATACATATGTTTAGGTCACCAGGTGAGACCACTACCAGTGTAGGTGTATGTAATACAAGTAGGCCCACTTCAAGTATACATATGTTTAGGTCACCGGATGAGACCACTACGAATGTAGATGTATGATATACAAGTAGACCCACTTCCCCTATACATATGTTTGGGTCAACAGCTGAGACCACTACGAATGTAGGTGTAAGATATAAAAGTAGACCCCCTTCCCCTATACATATGTTTGGGTCAACGGCTGAGACCACTACGAATGTAGGTGTATGTTATTCAAGTAGGCCCATTTCCACAATACATTTGTTTGGGTTACCGACTGAGACCACTACGAATGTATGTGTATGATATACAAAAAGGCCCACTACCACTATACATATGTTTGGGTCGCCGGGTGAGACTACTACCAATGTAGGTGTATGTTATACAAGTAGGCCCACTTCTACTATACATATGTTTAGGTCACCAGGTGAGACCACTACCAGTGTAGGTGTATGTTATACAAGTATACCCCCTTCCATTATACATATATTTAGGTCACCAGGTGAGACCACTACCAGTGTAGGTATATGTTATACAAGTAGACCCCCCTTCCACTATACATATGTTTAGGTCACCAGGTGAGACCACTACCAGTGTAGGTGTATGTTATACAAGTAGGCCCACTTCAAGTATACATATGTTTAGGTCACCAGGTGAGACCACTACCAGTGTAGGTGTATAATATACAAGTAGGCCCACTTCAAGTATACATATGTTTAGGTAACTAGGTGAGACCACTACCAGTGTAGGTGTTTGTTATACAAGTAGGCCCACTTCCATTATACATATGTTTAGGTAACTAGGTGAGACCACTACCAGTGTAGGTGTTTGTTATACAAGTAGGCTCACTTCCACTATACATATGTTTAGGTCACCAGGTGAGACCACTACCAATGTAGGTGTATGTTATACAAGTAGGCCCACTTCAAGTATACATATGTTTAGGTAACCAGGTGAGACCACTACCAGTATAGGTGTATGTTATACAAGTAGGCCCACTTCAGGTATACATATGTTTAGGTAACCAGGTGAGACCACTACCAGTGTAGGTGTATGTTATACAAGTAGGCCCACTTCAAGTATACATATGTTTAGGTCACCAGGTGAGACCACTACCAGTGTAGGTGTATGTTATACAAGTAGACCCACTTCCACTATACATATGTTTAGGTCACCAGGTGAGACCACTACGAATGTAGGTGTATGTTATAAAAGTAGGCCCACTTCCACTATACATATGTTTAGGTCACCAGGTGAGACCACTACCAGTGTAGGTGTATGTTATACAAGTAGGCCCACTTAAGTATACATATGTTTAGGTCACCAGGTGAGACCACTACCAGTGTAGGTGTATGTTATACAAGTAGACCCACTTCCACTATACATATGTTTAGGTCACCAGGTGAGACCACTACCAGTGTACGTGTATGTTATACAAGTAGGCCCACTTCCACTATACATATGTTTAGGTCACTAGGTGAGACCACTACCAGTGTAGGTGTATGTTATACAAGTAGGCCCACTTCAAGTATACATATGTTTAGGTCACCAGGTGAGACACTACCAGTGTAGGTGTATGTTATACAAGTAGGCCCACTTCCACTATAACATATGTTTAGGTCACCAGGTGAGACCACTACCAGTGTAGGTGTATGTTATACAAGTAGGCCCACTTCCACTATACATATGGTTTAGGTCACCAGGTGAGACCACTACCAGTGTAGGTGTATGTTATACAAGTAGGCCCACTTCCACTATACATATGTTTAGGTCACCAGGTGAGACCACTACCAGTGTAAGTGTATGTTATACAAGTAGGCCCACTTCAAGTATACATATGTTTAGGTCGCCGGATGAGTCTACCATCAATGTATGTGTATGATATATAAGTATGTCTACTGCCACTATACATATGTTTGTTTCGTCGGGTGATTTCACTACCAATGTATGTGTATGATATACAAGTAGGTCCACTTCCACTATACATATGTTTGTGTTGCCGGTTGAGTCTACTAATAATGTATGTGTATGATATAAAAGTAGGCCCACTTCCACTATACATATGTTTGTGTCGCCGGGTGAGTCTACCATCAATGTATATGTATGATATATAAGTATGTCTACTGCCACTATACATATGTTTGTTTCGCCGGCTGATTTCACTACCAATGTATGTGTATGATATACAAGTAGGTCCACTTCCACTATACATATGTTTGTGTCGCCGGTTGAGTCTACTATCAATGTAAGTTTATGATATACAAGTAGGCCCACTTCCACTATACATATGTTTGTGTCGCCGAGTGAGTCTACTATCAATGTATGTGTATAATATATAAAATAGGCCCACTTCCACTATACATATGTTTGTGTCGCCGAGTGAGTCTACTTTCAATGTATGTGTATGATATATAAGTATATCTAAAGTTAAAAAGACTTTTAACTTTAACTTTTAACTTTATATCTACTTCCTTTATACATATGTTTGTTTCGCCGGATGAGTCCACTACCAATGTATGTTTATGATATACAAGGAGGCCCACTTCCACTTTACATATGTTTGTGTCGCCTTGTGGGACCACTACCAATGTATGTGTATGATATATAAGTAGGCCCACTTCCACTATACATATGTTTGTGTTGCAGAGTGAGTCTACTATCAATGTATGTGTATGATATATAAGTATATCTAAAGTTAAAAAGACTTTTAACTTTAACTTTTAACTTTATATCTACTTCCACTAAACATATGTTTGTTTCGCCGGAAGAGTCCACTACCAATGTATGTTTATGATATACAAGTAGGCCCACTTCCACTTTACATTTGTTAGGGTCGACAGGTGAGTACAATACCAATGTAGGTGTATGATGTACAAGTAGGCCCACTTCCACTATACATAGGTTTGGGTCACCTTGCGAGACAACTACTAATGTATGTGTATTATATACAAGTAGGCCCACTTTCCATTATACATATGTTTGGGTTGCCGGGTGAGACCACTACAATGTATGTGTATGATGTACATGTACACCCACTACCACTATACATATATTTGGGTCACCAGCTGATTTAACTACTAATGTAGGTGTATGTTATACAAGAAAGCCCACTTCCACTGTACATATGTTTGGGTCGCCGGTAGATACCACTACCGTTGTAAATGTATGATATACAAGAAGGCCCACTTTCACTATACATATGTTTGGGTCGCCATGTGAGACCACTTCCAATGTATGTTTATGATATGTTTGAAAGACAAGTCACTTTTGCTAGAAAGTTTTTTAGTAAATCATTTAAATGTTTATATCATTTGCATCTCTGAACACTGGCTGAATGCCAATGAGGTTCTATATTCTTTTCTTAGTGTTTTTAGCCATATTAGTTCTTTTAGTCGAACTTATCATATCCCTGGTTTTAGTAATAATGTGCTACAGGCAAGGCCCTATGATATCAGTAACTTTTGTCAGGAGTTTCATTTTCGAGGCTTCAGCAGCATTTATAGACGATTTTAGAATCATAGTCTCCTTGTATCACTCGACCGCAGGAAACGCTGAAATTTTCTTAAACACTCTTGAGAAATGTTTAACCTATGTAACACAACATTGGCCAAACTACACGGTTGTTGTTGGAGGTGATTTAAATAAAAGCTTTGATATTACCACCAATAAAAAAATCAGTCAAAGTCTTCCTTAATATTCTAAGACAATTTAATTGCTACTGTTTGAATAAAGTTCCTACTAGGGGACAGAACTGTTTGGACAATGTCTTTGTTAATTGTCCACTAGAAAAAAATTTCTTCTGTAAACGTTTCTAGTTTTCCCTTCTCAGACCATGATTGTGTTATCGTTGAAATTAATAGCCCTAAAGTTACTTCTTACAGAAGTAAATATAGACCTGATTTTTATATGAAATGTACTATACCTGAAGAAAGTTTACAACACTTATTTTGTAGGTTGTCATCTTATGACTGGTCCAAACTGCTTAGTTCTAATCAAAGCGAAAATGCTGAGAACTTGTTTGATTCATTTTTTAGTATTTTAATTAATCATATAAATTACGAAAAAAAGCGAAAAAAATTAACTTGAACAAATCCACTGATAAAGTGCGTAAGATTGAATGGTATTCAAGCGACTTAGCTAGGTTGAAGGATAGGCTAGTTTTTCTTAGTAGCTTGACCAGGGCTACTGATGACATTGCATTGCGACAAACAGTTCGTGATCTTACTAAGTTCTACAAGAAATCGATTAGAAAAGGTAAATTATTATACAATGCCAACTGTATTGAAAAGAGTAAGAACAGGTGTAAAGCTGCCTGGAATATTATAAGGGACAACAACCATATCTCCAAAAATGAAATTAAGCATTATATAGCACCAGACATTTTTAATAACCATTTTGTGAACTCTATCGAACAGATTAAGAAAAATGTAAGCAAGCCAAGTAACTCTTCTAATGATTTACTGAAGAGAAATCTAATTACTCATGTAGCTTTCAATTTTAATCTTATAACACCTAATGACATCCTGAATGCAGCTAAGATATTGAGTAGTTCTAATAGTTATGATGTATTTAACATATCAAATAACATTTTGAAGTTTATAATCTCAAGCATAGCCATTCCTCTTGCAACTTGTATTAACAGTTGCTTGAATGAAGATTTGTTTCCAGATCAGCTTAAAATCTCCCGGATTTGTCCTATCTTCAAAAAGGGCCCAAAAACCAACCTGAGAGTTATCGTCCAATCTCGATTATTCCTACACTGTCAAAAAATTATTGAAATATTGGTCTATGACCAAGTCAGCAGTTTTCTAGAAGTTAATAATTTTTTAAATATATCTCAATATGGTTTTAGAAGGGGTAAATCGACCTCTGACGCTATAGATGAGTTGATTAGAGAAATACTTGCAACCTTTGAAAGCAAGTCATATGCTCAGGCCACTCTGTGTGACCTGAGCAAGGCTTTCGACTCCGTTAATCATGATGACCTTTTATTAAAACTAAATTACTATGGATTCAGTGGTCCTTCTTTAGAGTTTTTCCAATTATACCTTAAAAATCGCCGGCAAGTTGTGTGTATTGATGGTGCGTGCTCACAGGAGATTCAAAATAAGTATGGAGTTCCGCAAGGCTCAATACTTGGTCCATTATTGTTTTTGATCTGTATCAATGACCTCCCATTCTCAATTAATGCTTCCACAATACTTTATGCAGACGACACAACCTCTTTAAATGTCAATACTAATTTAGATGAACTTCAACTTTTGGTAAATAACACCTTAGAAGAAGCCAGTGCCTGGTTTAAAGCCAATGGTTTTCTGTTAAATGAAAATAAAACACAGTCAATTCTTTTCAGTTTTAGACCCACTAACACGCATAATTTGGAAGATGAATCACTTCCATTTGTTAAATTTTTGGGGATATAATTGATAATAACTTGAATTGGGGGAAACATATTGATTATATATCCACCAGACTCTCTAGGGTCTTATACCTTATCAATCGACTAAAACTTCATGTACAAAAGAATTATGTTAGGACAGGGTACTTTGCATATTTTCAATCTGTAATTAAATATGGTCTCGTCCTTTGGGGAAACTGCTGTCGAGTTGATGAAATCCTTTTACTCCAAAAAAAAAACTGTTAGAATAATGGCTGATCTGGGTCCTCTCGATCACTGTAAATCAATAAGAACTAGAAATACAGACTGTAGTAAGTTTATACATAGTCGACTTAGCTGTTTATGTCCTCAAAGATGTAAATAAATTAACATTTAATTATAATATTCATAACTACAATACTCGCAACAAAAACAATGTAGTGATAGGTCACAATAGGTTAAGCAAAACTCAGAACAGTCATAGTGTGTTATCCCTAAAGGTGTACAATACCCTGAGCCACCTTATGAAAGTATATCCAGAAAAGCAGTATAAAAGGAAATTGTATACCTGGCTCTATACAAAAACCTCTCTATATAAAATAATCCATTTTATAGTTTTAATGATTTTCTCTCAATGGATTTAATAGTGTTTTGAGGGTTGTAATATAGTGGTATATTTAACTTTTATTATTTAACAAACTTAATTATGTCAAGTTCAATGTAAACAGTGTGTCACATGTTTTGTAATTTCATTGTTATACTGTGACTGAAAATTATTGTGATTTCTTTTTAGATCATTTTAGGCTACATTGACTAGGTATTATTACTGTTTAATGACATTGTCAATGATGTAACCATCCTTACGGCAGATAAACATATTATTATTATTATTATTATTATATAAAAGTAGGCCCACTTCCACTGTGCATATGTTTGTGTCGCCGGGTGAGTCTACCATCAATGTATGTGTATGATATATAAGTATGTCTACTTCCACTATACATATGTGTGGGTCGCCGGGTGATTCCACTACCAATGTATGTGTATGATATACAAGTAGGCCCACTTCCACTATACATATGTTTCGGTCGACGGGTGAGTACACTACCAATGTGGGTGTATGTTATACAACTAGGCCACTTCCACTATACATATGTGTGGGTCGCCGGGTGATTCCACTACCAATGTATGTGTATGATATACAAGTAGGCCCACTTCCACTATACATATGTTTCGGTCGACGGGTGAGTACACTACCAATGTGGGTGTATGTTATACAACTAGGCCACTTCCACTATACATATGTTTGGGTCGCCGGATGAGTCCACTACCAATGTATGTTTATGATATACAAGTAGGCCCACTTCCACTATACATATGTTTGGATCGACGGGTGTGTACACTACCAATGTAGGTGTATGTTATACAAGTAGGCACACTTCCACTATAGATATGTTTGGGTCACCGGGTGGGACCACTACCAATGTAGGTGTAATTTATACAAGTAGGCCCACTTCAACTATACATATGTTTTAGTCACCGGTTGAGACCACTACCAATGTAGGTGTATTTAATACGAGTCGAACCACTTCCACTATACATATGTGGGTCCCCGGGTGAAACCACTACTAATGTACGTGTATATTATACAAGTAGGACTACTTCAACTATACATATGTTTGGGTCGACGGATGAACCACTACCAATGTATGTTTATGATGTAAAAGTAGGCCCACTTCCACTATACATATGTTTGGGTCGCCTTGTGGGACCACTACCAATGTATGTGTATGATATACAAGTAGGCCCACTTCCATTATACATGTGTTTTTGTCGACAAGTAAGTTCACTACTACTATATATTTCTTTAGCTGGACGGGTGAGTCCACTACCACTGTACGTTTACGAGTGGGCAGGGTGAACTACCACTGTAGGCGTTTGAGGGGGCAGGGTCATCTACTACTGTACATGAGTTGATGGGAGGGTCCACTAACAGTTTACGTGTATGAGTGGGCAGGGTAAATTACTACTGTACATGTATAAATAGAGAGAATGCCCCAAAACCACTGTACATGTGTATGAGTGGGTAGGGTCAACTACCAATGTACGTATTTGAGTAGATGGGAGCGCACATTACCACTGTACATGTGTTTGGGTCGACAAGTGAGTCTGCTACCATTGTACGTGCATGATATACGAGTAGGTCCACTTTCACTGCACATGTCTTTTGGTCGACGGGTGAGTCCACTAACGCTGTACGTGTATAATGGATGTGTAAGCCCACTTCCACTGTATATTTGTTTGGGACGACAAATGAGTCCACTGCCATGCGTAGACGGATGGGTCCACTACTACTGTACGTGTATGAGTAGACTGGAGGGTCCACTACTACTGTACGTGTATGAGTAGATGGGAGGGTCCACTACTACTGTACGTGTATGAGTAGACGGGTGGGTCCGGTACTACTGAACATGTATGCGTATACATGTCCAACATGTCAAAGTGATGATGGCTGGTACTATACATTGAAGTCTATGAGTTATAATTAATATCATGCAACCCACATATTACGACCACATAGTGAAACTAACGTGATGGAAGGTACTGGTTATAAATAACATCATACGACTCATACACTAATGCCAGATGGTGAGGCCAAAGTGCTGGATGGTACTGAGTCCAAAGGTCTGTGAGAATAACATCACTGCTCTCAACTACTGACGCCATAAGATGGGCCCAAAGTGATGACCATGAGTTTAGGCTCAGTGGGCTCAAACCAATGGTGAGCTCAATCTACTGCGAACATCTATGAAAACCCAGCCGTTTGGCCTCACCTTGTGGCGTCAGGCTTGGGCCCAAACAGCTGCGAAAAGAGGCAAGCTGGGCCCAAACTACTGTGAAACAATCTTTATATATATATATATATATATATATATATATATATACAATAGACATATTGTTAAGATTTGTTCAATGTTAAGTTTTTATAGTTTATTTATGATTGTTTACTGGTAAGGGTATTTATGGTTTGTTATTATTGTTGTTATTATTTTATATTTTTTAATAGATTAATATGTAGTTGATAGTTTTATTGTATAAAATAGTTACATATTGGCAATAATATTTAATATCGAATGCATAAAGTTAATATATTGGGCCACATTTTACCTGTAATAAAGAGTGTTCCTGCATATTTGGGTTGGACTGTCGGCTGAGGATGATAAACACAAACTAACAAGCATGTCCGTAACGGCGGACTCAAGCCATCAGAAATACGGAATTTGAGCAGGTTTCCCTCCATTGTCTATAAAACTGCATGTTAGGAATTCTAAGGTACTGTCCCGTCGAGCCCTCTAGAATGTCATGAGCATTCTTGAAAAATATTCTGGTTCATTGCTTGTTAATAAATAATATACACTGTATATTCATAAAGATAGCTTTACCACTCTCTCTGTTAAGATGAAAAATATCCCCAAAACTCTTAATTTAATTTATTATTATTTATATTTATATTGTATCAAATAAGATAGTTGTCTTATTTTTTGGTTATAATGATTAATACTGAGTATGTTTTTCTCATTTATAATTTCATATTGAATATTTGAATATTATATAATAAAAACATTATCTAGTAATATATATTTTCCATCAACTAGCATATAGCTAGATGGTTTATATGTGCACTGCAGCAATGTATATTTGCGCTTGCGAAATAAATTGAATTGAATTGAATTGTACAGTAAATCACAGTTATATGTAGAAAGCACAACAGAGAGACACTTTGATTATGTTTTTGTGTATTGTGTACGACGTAAATACATAGGCTCATATTTAGTTCAATTTAAATTTAAATTAACAGCCCTAATTTATATTTTACAAAATCTTGACACAAAAACTATCACATGAAAATAATACAATTCTATACATAAAAGTAAATTGATAGTATGCTACTTAATTAATGTTACTGTAAACTTGAAACAAAACTAAAAATTGTACATGAACACTTGTAAAATAATAGCAATTAGTTAAACAAGACAGATGAATGAAGGAGTATGTGCGGGTGAGACGTATTCATCGTTACACAACATCTCATCTACAATACTCTCGGGGGAAGGCAGGATAGTAAACTTTACACTACACTTAAACAACTTACTTTAGACGTATAAACATGTACATTATATATAATATTTTTATATTAAACTAATTTAGAGTGATTATTTATTAAATGAAAAAAAAGATCATCTCTTCCTTTATTAGAATGGCTACTTTCAAAATCGAACCATACATAGATAAATAATACAAAACTACAAAGAGATATATAAGCACTGTTGAGTTAATTAAGCACACTGGGAAACCTATATGATATAATATGTAAATCAACAGCAATACTGACAGAGTTTTGACGGGAGCCGGTATTAAACTGGTTCCTACCAGCCGGGTCTTGCTGCTGAACACGGGAACAAAGAATGACATACCTGTTTGGCTCAATAACTGAGTGCATTCTTTGCTGCTATTATGAAAATGGTTGTTGGTGAACAACAGTGAGACTAATTTTCACTGTCGTTTATTAGCAAATAAGTTTATAGTTAGAATATCATGTTTCTTATTACTTTTAGATTTTATTTGTTGTTATTTGTATCGTTATTTCTTTGTATAATACATATGTTACATGCATATCGTTGATTTCATTTGTTTTTTGTTTTTTTTAGTTAAATTTTTCATAGTCTTATAGTATTTAGTATTGTTTATTTATTTCCGATTTATAGTACATTTGTTATGTATATTATTTATTTATTTGTTCCATTGTGTTTATTGCAGTTAGATTTTATTTGTTGTTATTTGTATCGTTATTTATTTGGATTATACAAATGTTACATGCACATAATTGATTTAATTTTTTTTGTTTTTATTTATTTGTTTGTTGAATTGTTCATAGTCTATATAGTATTTAATGTTACTTATTTACTGCCGGTTTATTGTATATTTATATTATATAGTTATGTATACTGTTTATTTATTTGTTTCCATTGTGTTAGTGTTTAGTGCTTTGAGGCTTATATGTAGTTAGGAATGCCAGTCGTTATCCAGGAGGAAGTTTTAAACAATCAAACAATCTATTGATAGAATTCCAAAATAAAATGAACATTAGGACTACTGATATTAAAAAATTTACACTTTTGAAAAAAATTGGTATATATAGTAAATAACGAATGTTATTCGATTTCCTTTGACTATGTTTCCTTGGTGCGTATTGATTTGTTTATTTATTTTTGTTTTGTTTGTTTTTACTTTAAGATTATCTATATATTAAAGATATTTTATTAAGAACAAATTAGTTGATCTCTCAAATAGCTATATGCTAGAGAGATTAAAAAAGACACTGCAATGTAAAAATAAATTTAAGCAATAATAAATGATTTTGAATTGAATTGAATATACTGACATCGGCCATTAAGAACCTATGAAACACTGTAATCACATAGCTACAAAATATTAAATGTTCCAATAAAAAACATCAAACACATTAATTAATGTAGAATAACATATTTTAATAAGTTTAAACTGTCACATCTTTTAAATGATAATAAGTGTGTAAGTTTACTTTTTATGTATAATACATTAGGTATATTATTTGACATACATCTACCATTTGCATTATCGCTGTTAAGATTCCAATACAAATAATTCTTGGTCCTCACGTTGCAACGGGTGGTTCGTAGGCAAGACATTATGGTGGATGCCGATACTATTTGGTGGGCATCAATCAAATCCAGATGTAACTCCGATGGCTCTTTATACCGTTTAAAATTATTTGTATTTGATTATCTCTTTCTAAAAACTTATATATTATTATCTATTAGGAATTATCTATTAGTTCATAAGGGTATAAACACTTCGTTTATGGTTGCCAGTTAATCCTCTTTTTGAACTAAGGTACATGAAATAAATATTTCTGAAGTACACTTCTCACTGCTAATTCAACTAATCGTAAGTTCGTAAATAAGTGTAACTTTACCAGGTAGCAAGTGAACAGTTCATTAAATTAAGTTTGTTTGTCGAAAGCGTTAATTACTCTATAGGGAAGTAAATTGCCAAAACTTCCCCCATCGCATGAGGGATGACTTGTTTAACAAGTTCCATTTATTTACGTAAAATTATATACTGTAAAGTCTGTTTCGAATACATTTTCCGTCTAATTGTCAATATTGTTAACTTTTCCAATAATAATTGCTCGAAAATTACGTTATTCATAATTAATTTAAACTATGTGTTAAGTATATAAACGTTGTTTGATTCTTATATGATTGTAGTACATTTTTTAAATTATTTTTTTGCATAGTCCTACACAGATTGTTTATAGATAAATCAATTCATACAATGCAACGTATTTATTTCAATTGTAATGGAATCACTCTAAGGACATTCCAGGACACATTGATGATGATGAGTTCCTGTGAAAATGGTTGGAGATTTGCTGTCACAACTGGGGTTAGTAAACTAGGTTTAAACCTCTATAGAGGAGCAGGTAAAATGTCAAGGCACCCTTTTAGCTATGGAAGCATTCATAGGTTTTTTATTCAAAGATGAACCACTAAACAAAATGGTAAACATTTAATTAAAATGATGTTTTATTTATAACATTATACTTTTTTTTTCTAGTGATAGAATTTAGGCCGATGCAGGATGTGGCTTCCTTGCAGTTGATACTTATTTTTTTGGCTGCTTCTTACATTTACAATTAACTCTACTGGGACATAGTGGATGAAGGGGGGGACACTGATGTTTGTGACACTGGGACATTGTGGATGAAGGGGGGGACACTGATGTTTGTGACACTGGGACATAGTGGATGAAGGGGGGGACACTGATGTTTGTGACACTAGGACATTGTGGATGAAGGGGGGGACACTGATGTTTGTGACACTAGCAAACATATGATTATGACAGCGCAGTTTACCAATATTTTGTCTCACTACTGATAGGTTCAAAGACCACTGTTTAGGTCCAAGTTGACCATGACTGGGAAACTGTTACTGAGACAAGCCAGGTAGTGAGTTTACATGGGTGAGGCCGCACACGTAGTACACGATTGGGTCCCAACTATCTGTGAAAGCTGACAAAGTAGATAAATTTTCTCCTTGAAACTACCTAAGAACAACGTTGATGACCTTTAAGCCTGTAAGATGGCATTTCTTAACTTTGTATGTAAATGATATTTTTTTAATTAGCATAATACGTGTTGGTACATATAAATGATAACTATGTCTTTAACTTTTTTATGATTAGCTCTAGGCTTATTATAAAATATGTTCTACGGAGAAGTGCAAACGCTATCTTGAAGTAAAAACAGCTTGTGTTCTTGTGATGGCAGAAGTAATTTTGAATTCTGTGATAGGCTTTGAGTGAAAGATCTTAGAAGCTGCCACCAAGCCTGAACTCGGCAGTACTGTTGTAAACGGAACAAAGAGACTGGCTGATAGAAAATATTTGATCAATTAATGCTTATCTTTCACACCAAAGCTATTATGTCCAACAAAAATATTTTGAATTGTATTTTAGGTGACATGATCTTTGTTTTAGGCAATTTAATTCTTCTTACTGATATTTTTGTATTACAGATGAGCAATTTTATAAATGTTTAACGTTTTTGACAAAAATCAAAACAATCGTTCTTATTTTAAATATGTCATAAATATTTTTTTCTTACAGGTAAGCAAATCCAAAACATAAATGAACTTTACGGCCGAAACTAGGTAAGTGTTTTAAACAAATATCCATTAGTTCTAGGTTAGTTATTAATTATTAACAATGTGCATTTACTTAATATGCGAATGCTAGGACGTTTGGTATCACTTGCTAGATAATACAATTGTTTGCCAAGGGATAAAAATGCTAAGTTGATTTAGGGATGGTTATGTAAATTAATAAAATTAAGTAATCTTGTATGTATAAATTAGTATTGTCACAAACCTGAATGAAAAATTGTCGTCACCGCTGCCATAAGAGTAAAATCAAAAGTGTTCAACTTAAAAAAACGCCAAAAAGAAGTAATTAGAATAAGAAAAATATTACATAGAAATTATAAAAACTAGGCAATTGCAGAGATTTTAAGGGTGTTTGAAGGTTTAAAATCAATAAGATACACGCAGTCTTATTGATCACATTAATAAACAGTCTTATACACGCAGTCATGAATGTTTCTTATGAAAAAAGTATTATTTATTGCAGTTAAATTTATTATTTTACTTAAACTTTAATCAAACTGACGAGTCTTGTCTGGAAATATTATGTAATTTCACCATACAGATAATGTACAGTAGGTAAATTTATGTAGTTCATTATACATAAATAATTTCCAAATTCTAAATGGTCGTTATTTCAACAATATATTAAGTGTAATAGAAATATTTCAGGGCTTTACAAACATTACATGCAAAAGAATAGTAGATATAATTATAATTAGCTAACAATTACAGCTTGAAAATATATATACCTAAATTAAATTATAGTTTAAGTGCATCAGCATTCAGTAACATGCGAAATGTATAAATATTAAATAGTTGTTTCTTCTTTTTTGTATGGCACACTGCAATTTTTCATTACTAAATTTTTATAAGTAATACAGGCTGATTGTGATAAATAGTTTCACTAAAGAAAACTTTGCATCTGCTCAAGACTTTTCTAGGAATCTTGCGATTTTAAAAGGCCTTCGGCATGTTCGTTAGCTGACACTTGCCACCGTTTGGAGCACCATCATCGTGGTGAACAAGCTGATTTCCGTGACTTTGTGAGTTAAAGACTGTATTGTAATTAATTAAAACTATTCTTTCAATTTTGTGTGAAACCTGAGATGCTTCACTGACCACATAAAATATACAAACATAGCCTATACATGGATAATTACTACTTCAATGCTTTTGTTTATGAAAAATGATCGTTTGATAAACAATCACAGTCCCATCAATTTCTCATTACTTGAATTTAGGTTAGTTTATAAACTAAAAAAGTTTATTTACCTCTAATGTATGTACTTTTATTTAAAACTCAATTTTACATATTCAATAATAAGTATGTATATTTTTTATTAATTTATTTGATTTTATTTTGTTTTATTACTATTACTTTTTTACTTATTTTGGAAGAAACCACAAAAATGTTTATGTAAAGAACAGATTTATACTAAATAATTCTCCCCCTCCCTCATAAATTAAAGACTGAAAAATATTTTGTACTGTATCCATTTTATTTTAGAACAACGACTTTATAAAATTTAAAATGTATTGGATTGTGAATAACATAATACATGATTTATATAAGCACTCTACCTGTGTGATCATCTCGACGGAACTTAAGAAAGGGAGTGTTATCTCCAGCCTTTTCAAGAATGAACCTCGTGAGTTATTTATAAAATTACGCCATTCGCCCAGGCTGGAATGTGAGTGTGTTCCCTCCCCTGAGAGCAGCCATGCTGCCTTTTGTTAAAGAAACGTAACATGTTCGTAATACACAGGTGCTATTATTTACCTTAGATACTGAAAGCACTATTTATATTATTATTATTATTATTTTTTTTTTTTAATAGAATAGTTTCAGTAATAAGTTAAACGAAAGTTATATGCTTGTAACCAAGTACCACTTCAATAAGTACTAGTTACTAGCAAAATATTTTATTATTAATAAATCTAGCATAAATTTTTTCTCTCTCAATTTTATCAGTTTAATGCACATAATTTTATTTCGTTCACAACCTCCTAAAGCTTTTTTATTTCAAAATGATTATTCAATAAGCC
>JAQJVL010005948.1:0-32006 GCA_035578905.1 Stictocephala bisonia | reverse complement strand
CTCAAGAACGGGATGTTGTACTGAGCTGAAATTTTTTATGGTACAACATCACATGCAAAATATGACTTCAATAATTGGAGCGACAGTTTTTTTTTCAATTTTATTTCATAGCTTTGCTAGACCATGAAATTGTACATGAAAGATTTTCTGTTATAATCAACCGGTAATTAAAATGAATTATGTAAAATTGTAAATAAATTATTATAAATTACTGTTATTAGCTGATTTATTATAAATTACAATTTAATAAAGTCAGCTGATTGTTGACACATACCTAAGCATATTACACGCTGGCCATTGTTATAAGGAAGTATATGGTATTGTTGACATTACATTGATTTACAAATAATTTAAAATCTTAGTTGATTCTGATCCGATTTTTATAATTATTTTACCGCTGAATTTGTAATTGAATTTTCTAATTTTTATTGTTCTCAAGTTTAAAAAAAATTATCGGTTGTTGAGTTATTTGAATTTCCAAATTTGAATGGCCACCAATTTGAAAATTTACAATGATTAAAAATAATATTTTTCTACAAGTAAGCAACTATAAGATAAAGATCCATGCAACATTTCAGCTCAGTACAACATCTCATTCTTGAGATATAAATTTATTGGTGAGAAAAACAAAATGGCGGCTACAAGGATAACCAAGGAGTTTTGGACACTTTAATTATGATATTAGTAGTCTCCCATGACCCAGGAACAATACCTAAAATATTAGTTACCCTGTATATTACCACATCTGTTACTATATGTTTATAATAGTCTATAGGCTTAACATTAGGTGGTATGTCTATGTTAAATTTAGATGCTCTGGAAGCAAAAACCTTTGCTGTAGCCCTTGAAAAGGGCTCCTCTGATATGTCCCTTCTCTTCTTACCTTGTATTGCTGGTTGTCGATTGATAGAACGACCACGTCCTCTTGTTTGGCCTCAACCTCTCAGAAGTACAGCAGGTCAATCAGCAATATTCATAAGATTATGTTGATTGATAACACCTGGTAATTATCTCTATCTGTTTTGTAGTTCATGTCAATTTCATCGTCATTGTTTATTTGTTCAGGTGATTGATTGTAGAGAGACACTTTGACAAGTTCGTCATTTAGAGCATCAACATTAAAAGTGTGGCTGTCATAAATTTTATCACTATGAAGTAAATTTAATACATCTAAGTCCATGAGAGTGTTAATGTCATTCGAACAATACTTCGACTTGGCAACGAGGTGTGCAGTGGAGTTGACTTTTTCTGCAATCGACTGGGAGCTTTGATACGTGCTGTGTTGACAGTGAGGCTGGAGACATTTGAGTCAGAGTGAGCTTGTCGAGTCCTACACAGTATTATATCAATAGTTACTCCATTATTCCATTGTTATCCTTGTTGATTTAGTCTATTATTGTTATCACTGTTATTGTGTCGTTGCATTACTATTTTTTTATTACTTGTTATATTATTACTTATTATTCCACTATTGTTATTGATACCACTTTTTTATGTTTCACATTGTTTTAGTTATATCTTTGTTATTCCTGTTCATTTATTATGTCATAGGCATGGTTAGTTGTTGAATTAGATGTTTCTTACCATACTATTTTTATGAGCATTTGCTATTGTTAGTCATCTTAAGTAATGTAATTTGCAAAATGGTTATACCGTGGGAATTTAAATAAATAAATAAATACTGTTCATTGCCTTTTAGCAGAAGTGTTCCAAATTATTATCAGTAGGAGAGGTGTAGTCAGTATTCCATTCTGCTGATAAAATCTGTAATGGCGATAAAACGTAAGTGGTAGATGATTCTAGTTCTCCATCGTTACTTTGGCAATTGAAGTGGGTTTCCCAAAGGTTACTGAAACAGTTTTAAATTAGTGTTTTTCCATCATGAAAGTACACACAGATTCTGCCTTTGTCAACTCCCTTATCTGACTTTGGTAAATTTGCACACACAAAAAGAAAGTTAAAAAAAGCATAAAAAAGTCAGAAGGGAGTCAAAATTCATGCGTCAGCATGTACCATGCTTTCTCTTGCTGTGCCATCCTGTACCAATTGTATAACAAAAATTAATATTGTAAATGGTGTAACCGTTGGTAAATAAATAAATTTAATTTAAATAACAAATATTAACCAAACTAAAAAAATGTATTTAACTTAAAACATCTGAGTCACTGGCTGGTGGTGTAAAATAACTTACATGTGAGTCACAGTCACTGCCGGGACATTCGTCACTATCAATAGTTTCATTCAAATGTCTTATCAATATCTGACATAAGTGAACATAAATTGTCATTGTCACTCATTTTCACACAGATAACACAAAAAAACAAAATCACTAAATAGCAACACTAAGACGTGTGAAATAAAGCACAGTTGGAGGCACAATGAATACTTATGTAAATAAGCGGGAGGTCTTACATGCAGGCTTAAGAAAGCGCGGGAATAAGTATGAGCTGTAAATGTTTGTGAAACTGTACAGCTGTGAGTACACGGGAAACAGTAAAGAATACTCTGTTGCATAAATAAATGGTCCTCTCATGTGAGTAGAATCATTAGCTATGCTAGTAGTGTAAAGAAGACAGGTGATTTCTTTTTACTGACTTCAAGAATTATAAATATGCCGTATTACCAATGGATACAACATGTCAAATTACGATTTTAAAAAAGTGTTAAGAGATGACATGTCGCTCCGATCAGTACCACACTTTTTCATATATAACAGAGATGTTCTGGTATATTACCATTTAGTAAACCTTTTTACATATAATAAATTTTACTTTGATGCCAAAAAATACATTAAAAAGTTTGGCATATTCACGGAAAAGTAGTAGTTTAGGTTGTGGCAGCCAACGTGTTAAAAAATGTTATATCTAACTAAATGTAGATTTCCTTGTTGGAGGAAATTTTCTTTCTTCTGAATACAATATATGGCTGATTAAGCATGTTTTTATTCTTAAAGCAATTTAACTTAGATAATAATTATGTGCAATGATATCTGTATACAGATCAAGAAGAGAGATCAAGATCTGTTGAAGCTTTCCGTCAGGGGCGTAAGGATGTGCTTGTTGCCACGGATGTTGCTTCCAAAGGATTGGATTTTGCCGATGTTCAGCATGTCATTAACTATGACATGCCAGATGATGTTGAAAACTATGGTTAGTACAGAATATGCTGAAATTTTATTTCTAAAATTAAATTTAATATTGCACTAAACTTCTTTATTAGAGTAGTCTCAACTTCATATTTTCTTCATACATAATTTAATATTGCACTAAACTTCTTTATTAGAGTAGTCTCAACTTCATATTTTCTTCATACATAATTTAATATTGCACTAAACTTCTTTATTAGAGTAGTCTCAACTTCATATTTTCTTCATACATAATTTAATATTGCACTAAACTTCTTTATTAGAGTAGTCTCAACTTCATATTTTCTTCATACATAATTTAATATTGCACTAAACTTCTTTATTAGAGTAGTCTCAACTTCATATTTTCTTCATACATAATTTAATATTGCACTAAACTTCTTTATTAGAGTAGTCTCAACTTCATATTTTCTTCATACATAATTTAATATTGCACTAAACTTCTTTATTAGAGTAGTCTCAACTTCATATTTTCTTCATACATAATTTAATATTGCACTAAACTTCTTTATTAGAGTAGTCTCAACTTCATATTTTCTTCATACATAATTTAATATTGCACTAAACTTCTTTATTAGAGTAGTCTCAACTTCATATTTTCTTCATACATAATTTAATATTGCACTAAACTTCTTTATTAGAGTAGTCTCAACTTCATATTTTCTTCATACATAATTTAATATTGCACTAAACTTCTTTATTAGAGTAGTCTCAACTTCATATTTTCTTCATACATAATTTTTCCAAACTCTTGGCTCAGAGGAATTAAAAAATGAATTAAAAATATGAAACATTATTAGCCTTTCAGGGAAAAATCATTTTATATATTTTTTCAACAAATCTGACATAGCTTCCTAACTTTTGAAGATAAACAATTATGGTTTTGTCATTAACAAGGCACTATAATTATAATTACTATTGGTTGGTATATTATTAACATATTTGATTTTTATGTATATGCACACACCAATTTACTTTAGATATATAACATTTTTTTATTTGTTCATGAAAATCATAAATGGAGGCTATTTGACACATTTAATTAATTAAACCCCATTTTTTTTATTCATATTTTCTCTAAAACTAAAGTAAATATAAATCTTAGTCATAAATATGAGAAATTTGTATGATTATCCTCTTAATGTCATTACTGATTCTTGATATTGTTTCATCCAGTTTTTCAAAATTAATTTTGTCAACAACGGAAGTATTTTAAGAAAATATTTAAATATATTCATTTAAAAAAAGTTACATAACAAGATCAATTAGTAAAAATTCTATAATGTTCAGAAGAAAAGTACATCGTTGATAAAATTATGTACTTTTTTATGGCTTGGAAAATAATGTTATTTATAGAGTTTTTTGCAATTTGCTGTTTATGTAATTTATCAATAGGTTTAAGTCATTAAAACCTATTAAGTTGACCTATTTCAATAATTTCAAATATTTGGGGGACAGTTTGATGGTTATATACACTATATTGGTGTGTGTGGTGTATGTTTTGTGTGTGTGTCTTTCTGTCTGTTACATTTTCTTTAAGATGTGATATTATTATCATTATTTTCTCCTGTGGCCTCTGGTATGAGGGGTTTATTTCATAATTATTTATGTTATTTGATTTATGTTTTCCATTCACCATGAACAGGCTTTGTTTGATAACTTATCTGTCCTCTCACATAGGCTTTAGCCTGTGAGAGGATCATTCTCAGATGTATTTATATGAACTTATTATTAATATTCTTCTTTTAATTTTTTGAGAATAAACTGATTTTGATTTGATTTGAAATGGTGATCAACTTTTAATAATAGCAAATACAGTCTAATTTTATAGAAGATAATATTTTGTTACATTCTCTAAAATATAAAACTACAAAAGTGACATTTGTACTTCTTGCTGTATCTCAATTTCTTCTGTGTTTTTATTTGAAATTGTGACTCCGAGGTATTTGAATTCCGGTACTTGTTCGAATTTATGACCATCAACTTGTAGGGGGTCTTGGGTGTAATTTTGGTCTCTTGTAAAGTGCATGAATTTGGTTTTTGGATCGTTTGTCTTCAGCCCTATTTTTCTGCTTCTGTTATGAAGACCTTGGTCAGCGTAGTTAGATCCTCTAGCTTTTCTGCCATTATAGCTACGTCATCTGCAAATGCTGTAATGTTCAGTTTTCCTCCGACTTTAACACCCAGGTTCATTTCTTTTGTCTTCTGAAGGGCCTCCACTAGAGCCATGTTGAATAATATTGGGGAAAGGCCATCCTCCTGTCTGACTCCTGAGTTTACTTTGAAGGTTTCGCTGTTTTGTCCATTTATTCTCACGGAGCATCTTGACTCGGTAACACTCATTTTAGACAGGTTTATCAGTTTTCTGGGGACCCCACATTTTTCTAACTGCTGTACCCATAATCTTTCTCTGTCAATGTTGTCGTAAGCTTTTTGGAAGTCAATGAAGATGGCATAAAATTCTTTGTTATATTCCCAGTACTTGGCTACAATTTCTTTCAGTAAAAATATCTGGTCTGTAGTGGACCTACCTTTGATGAAGCCTGCCTGGTATTCTTCAATTATTTCGTTTGAGTAGCATTCAAGTCGATTTAGAATAATTTTAGTCAGGACTTTATAGGGTATACTTAGCAATGAGGGGATACTCAGTTGGCATTTCCTCCTTTTCCCATATTTTAAGTATTAACTTCCACAGTTTCTCAATTACTACATTTCCTCCTTTTTTTAGTAATTCTGCTGTAATTTCATGTTTTCCTGGAGCCTTTTTATTTTTCAGTGTCTTTACTGCGTTTTCCACTTCTTGTTTGGTTGGTGGTTCCAGGTTTGGTTGTACATGGTAATAGCTACATTCATTGTCTTGTTTTGTTGTTTCATCTCCTCTGTTGACATTAAGTAGATCACTGAAATATTCTTTCCACCTTTCAAGTACTTTTTGGCTTTCCGTAATTAATGTGCCATCTTTACTCTTAACTCCGTAAGAGCGGGGGGTGAATCCTTTTTTGAAAAATCTTACTTTTCTAAAGAAGTCTCTTGAGTTGTTTGTTGTGTTATCTTCTTCGGCTTTATCCATCAAGCTATTTATATATAGCCGTTTTTTCCTTTTCAATAACCTATTGGTATCCCTATTTGACTTGTTGTAACTCTCTCTGTGTTCTATGCTGTCACTATTCATCCAGGTCTTTTTCCTAACAATTCTTTCTTCAACTATTTGCTCACATTCATGGTCAAACCATGGCTTTTTGTTCTTTTTCTTCTTCTTTCTGCCACACACTTCTTCTGCTGAGTCTAGAACTGCTTCCTTGAAGTTGTTCCAGTTATTGTTTATATTATCATTTTCGTCCACCTCTTCTAGAAGTTTGAATCTGTTTTCAAGTTTAAGTTTAAAATTTTCAACTATACTGTGGCATTTGAGCCTCTCGGTGTCTATAAGTCTTTCTTGTCTTTCCTCTTTTCGTCTCTGAGTAGCTATTCTTTGTGTCGTCTTCACTACAACTAATGAGTGGTCAGTTCCACATTCTGCCCCCCTAACACTCTTAACGTTCGTTATGTTGCTTTTATGTCTTTGGTCAACTAGCACATGATCAATTTGGTTTTTGGTAACTCCATTTGGTGATGTCCAAGTGTACTTATGTATATCCTTTCTTGGAAACATCGTGCTTGATATTTTGTAGTTATTTGCCAGGGCGAAGCTTGCTAATCTTGTTCCATTATCATTGGAGTTTTGGTGAAGGCTTTCTTTTCCAATCGCTGGGCTCCAGATCTCCTCTCTCCCTATCTTAGCATTTGCATCTCCTAATATAACTTTGGTATCAAAATTTGGTAACTTCCCCACCAACTCGTCTAGTAGATCATAGAAATCATCTTTTTCGTCTTCATCTGCTTCTTCCGTTGGAGCATAGATACTAACTAAAGATAAGTTATTAAATTTTCCTCTTATTCTAATATTGCACATTCTATTGCTTACTGGTTCAAAATGTATCACCGCTTCAGCTAATTTTTTCTTTATTGCAAAACCTACTCCTCCATAAAACCTATTTTCTTCACAGCCACTATAGTAGATCAGGTACTTCTTTGTGTTTATCCTCCCTGCCAAGGGCCATCGGGTCTCCTGTAGTGCTACGATGTCCATTTTGTATTTATCCAGTTCTTCTGCTAATATGTCACTAGTTCCAGGTGTTGCTAATGTTCTTACATTCCAAGTGCCAATTCGTAACTGTTTTAAACTAAGCCGGGTCTTAATCCGTTTTTCCTGTCCAATTTCCGAGGCTATTTTTTGTTGGTGTTTCGTAACATTGTGATTTTTTATGAGGCGGGTTGTCAGCCCAGCGCCCAACCCCCAACCTGGAGGGCCAGGAGTTTGTGATCAGAGTCTTCTTCTCCTAGGCCAATTGCTTTCACTGCAGCTTCAAGACGTTGGCCTGGCCTCGGTGTTACATCAGAGTGACCTCCTCCTAGCCTTCGGGTATCCAAACCCTATCGTACAAGGCAGTGCGGGCAGTGCTTATTTGATGGCGGCACTTCCTCGCCATGACACAGCACTATCATCGGGCTCATGTGGACTTGCTGAGTGTGACCCCGCCACAGATCACCCTTCCACGCCCTCCGGTGCTGCTGCCTCGGTCCGGGACTGCTTATTCGGGTTACCCCTTATTCGCAGCTGTCCACCATATCTGGTGGAACATTCACTATCCGCCACCTGTGACCCGCCCTTTACCTGAGGCTCGGTTCCCCTAAAGGGGAGGGTTAAAATGCATTAGTTTTAGTAATTAAATTGTATAATAGGTTCTATATTGCATATTTTTAAAATATAAAACACGTGTGTTTCCAAAACTGAATTTAACTGATTTAAAGAATACTTTCTCTTATCAATTTTAGTACATCGTATTGGTCGTACTGGTCGCTCCGGTCGCACTGGTATAGCCACAACCTTTATCAACAAAGCCAACGATGAGTCAGTTCTGCTGGATCTCAAACACCTCCTCATAGAAGCCAATCAGAAGGTACCTCCGTTCTTGGCTGAGCTCCAATCAGAGAATGAGAAATATCTTGAACTTGGAGGTAACTTTTGTTTTCAACTATTTTTCTATGATTTTTAAATAATTATGATGTATTGAACTTCCAAATTTATAGTTAACTCTCTCTCTAAGGAAAAACATTCACTCTTCTAAGGAAAACACTACACTATCACAAAAGGAGTAAGCCATTTCGGAATGTTACTATTAGTGATGGGTTGGTTCCATTTTTTTGTTCCGGTTCTCGGTTCTGAGTACTTTTTGAGTATGTCTCAGAAAGTTGTCCAATTCCTTTACGCCAGTGAATGAACAAATCATATGGATTCAATAATTTAAAAAAATGCATAATATTTTGGGAATTTACCCAATATGAAGCATAAGACACCCTAAAGATTGATAAATGACGTATTTCAAAAATTAAAAATTGGTAACATTTTATTTATTCTACGGGTATAATGCTTTATATTTTTTTGTAAAGAAAACTTTTATTTTAAGTTTTAAAACCTTATAACATTTTACAAATGGAATAATGTAATGCTACCACATATTCTACCACATAAAAGCAAAAAAAGTTCAAAACGTGTATTGAAAACATTTGTTTTGTGGTTTGAAGTTAAAAATTTCATTTTCCAAAAAATGTTTTCCTAAAAAGATTTACAAAATGTGCGCAAAATGTTCTCTTTAAAAAGAAAACAATAATATGCCGAATAAAACAAAAATATTTATATTTCAATTTACTTGAATGTTAGAAGGTGTTCTGAAACTGAAAGTTCAAAAACATCTCTTCAAAAAAATGTTTTTTTCATTTTCTTGACTTAAATAAACACAAAAATATGTAATTTCAAAATAAAACTTATAAAACCTATGCAGAATATATTTATGAAAAGAAAATGAAGACTTATGTTGAGTTAAACAAAGTATAATTTATATACACTATATACATAAACTAACATCACTAGGAATATTGTCTGCAGAAACGTCACTATTGTTATCTGATTCATCATTTTTACAAAATAACAATTCATGAGTATTAGAAGAACGTACATTCTGATTTATTGTGTGTAAATAAACAACAATTAATCCAATTAAACACTAAAACAAACTATTATATAAGCAGACAGCTGACTTGAGTGAGCTGAACTAACGATATTATTCCACAAGTGACCTTTGGTTCGCAAAGGCCAATAAATAAAAATTAAAAACTATATATGAAGTGAGCATATGATAAGAAAAAACGTAATTTGCTGAATAAGATGGTATAATGATGTCTACTTTATTGGTTGAGAGTCCGTAAAATTACATAATAAACATACTGTGTAAAATGAGTCGAAAGATGCTGCCGGTACACACAGGACGAAAATGAGTCGTAGATCACGACTTTGCCAGTGCGAGGGTCAAAGAACTAAATGAAGAAAAAAATCAAATCACTAATAAATTTACTCATATATTTATAACTGTAGCAAATAACAGCTGATGTATGTAAAAGACATTTTTTACTTGATTTTACTAATCAGAAAAACACTTATTTGAATCATTAATCTCTGTTTATACTATTTTTAGAAAGTTTTCGTATACTGAGACTTGAGTTTTAAGCCGCTTCTTTATGTCCCAAAATTATTTTTCATGATAGTTAAATGTGGCCAGATAGCGTAATAGTGGTGAGCCATCTGTTTCAAGATATTGAGAAACATAACTAACTAAGGACTTACTGCTGATATTTCCTAGTAGTTGGTTTATAAGGCACCAGGCCTTAAAAGTACCATTTCCATTTACAGTGTAAATTATTGTTATGGGATCCGGTATAGCCTTTTCTATGTCATCTTTTTTTGAAAAACTGCAGAAGAATTTTTTTAATGAAATAATGACTTTTATTCCTTTAAGTTACAAAACATTTACACAAAAATGATTCTGGAATATAACTAACCACTGTATCAAGTTCTGTGGTCAGTGAAAGATAAGAAATAAAAGGACAAAATATTAAAAGAACAATAACAGTCCGGTTCACTGATAAGGACATGTGATGTGCAGCTTACTACGACGAATATGCCTAACTGCTCTGATAATTACTTGATGGTATATGTACTAGAACTAAGTGATTAATGAACTAAAATTTACATATACTTGCTCATATTGTAATTTAGAATATTAAAAAAAAGCATTTTAAGCTAAAACAAAATTGTACTGTAAAATAATTCTTAAAAGTTTAATAAACAAAAAAGTGTTCTCCCATTCAAATAAATAAATACAATCTTTAAAAATAACAAAAACATAGTCTATTGTACTTACTTACACAACTGAACTAATACAAAATTATATAATACTTAACAATTAACTATAACCCTTTTCAAAATTGAATAATAAATGAGTTGGAAAGATTTAAATTGCATAACTAATGACAGAGCTTTAAATGAATTTATTTAGCAAGAAATCTAATTCTTCTAAACTTAAAAGCCATTTCTTAATTTTCCTACAAAAAGATTTTGAGCTCTTAATATCTTTAAATTTTGGTGGGACTTGGTTAAACAAATGAGGTCCCAGATATGAAAATGAACGTCGCAAAGCATATTTTCGAACTTTGGGCTTTATAATAGTGCCCCTCTGTACATTTCTTGTGAAGTATTGTTTTTGCCTAACATTCTGGTTGTCACTTCTAATTTAAAGAACAATCACAATACTTTAAATATGAACAAATATTGTACCAGGAAAATGTTTAGCTGTCTATAAAGTGGATATGAGGAGTCTCGTTTTCTGATATCATTTACTATCGATTTGGCTGCTAAACCCAGCAAATAATGCCATATTGTAATCTTGAGTGTATTAGTGCATGGTATAGTGTAGATAACAATTTCACATCACAAACGTTTTTTAAATAATAAAACTTTCGTACATTACTTCTCATCTGATTTTGTAAAGTGTAAATATGTTTCTTACAATTCAAAAACATATTCGACAAATTGTGCTTATGTGTCTTCTGTGATTCTACCAGAAGTGAAACTGTATTGTTTATCGTATTGGAATGTGTCTTCTGTGATTCTACCAGAAGTGAAACTGTATTGTTTATCGTATTGGAAATTTGTATTTTTTAGGAAACAAACTAATCTTTTTTCATGCATTTTTATATTATTTTTTGAAAAAACTGAAAGTATACTGATCGGACGTATTTCATTGATGCTAATAGAATTGGATATTTTTAAGTGGAACAACTATACTTTGTTTTAATACTTCAGGAAACACATCTGTCAAAAAACTGAAACTGAACTGTGAAATTAACCACAGAAATAAAAAAAGATTATTGTTGATTATACAGACCTTCATTTAACCAATGGTTAATGCTGCTTATCTTATTTGTAAGGCTGGAAACATTTACTAAATATGAATTGATCTCATTTGAAATCAGCTGAGGTCCTCAATAACAGTGTTATCTTCTAAAGCTATTTTAACAATACTCTTCTTATCAGCAACACCAGTTATTTTGTTAATGACTTGCCACTGCTTTCTGCTGTCTCCCTCACAACCATTTATTAATTTAGTGTAAGTCATTTTTAGTTTTTTTTTATATCGGCCTTAAATCTTAAAACGTAACAGTCAAAATATTTTAGAAATTATTGTCATACTGCTTTTTTTTGTAATTTTATATAACTTACTTTGCTTTTTAATTCTATTTAATAAGTTGTTATTAATCAAAGGAATTATTTCTTTTGCTTTGGAAAGCTTATTTGAGTAATTCACCTGAACCATGTTACATTTTACTATTTCATTTAATATATTTAGAAATTTATTGTAACAATCATTAACATCTGTTGATGTCAATATATTATTTAAAAGTAACTTGTCCAGCCCCTCTGCTGGATCAATTTTATTGATGATATACGAGGGCTATCCAGAAAGTAACAGACGCTTTGAAATAAAAAATTAACCAACTTAAATAGGAACATTTTATTATATACATATAAAATCTACACTTTTGGGCTATATTTCAACGTAATCTCCGTTCAAAGTGAGACATTTATCATAACGTGACACAAGTTTTTCGACTCCAGCTTTGTAGAAATCTGCCGCCTGAGATCTTAGCCACTGATTAACGCCAGTGTGTAGTTCAGCGTCACTATCGAAGTGCTGCGTTGCGAGCCAGGTCTTCATCGCTGGAAAGAGGTGGTAGTCGCTTGGTGCCAGATCTGGGCTATAAGGCGGGTGATCAAACACTTCCCAATCAAAATCATCCAAGACTTGTCATGTACGATTGGCTGTATGGGGACATGCATTGTCGTGGAAAAACAAAACCTTTGAGCTCAATTTTCCCCTATGCTTGTTTTGTATCGCTCGCCGTAGCTTCTGCAATGTTTCACAATACCTCTCTGCGTTGATTGTTGATCCTTGTTCAAGGAAATCAACCAGAATCACACCCTTAGCATCCCAAAAATCAGTTGCCATAATCTTTCTCGCTGACAGAGTTTGGAGACATTTTCTTGATTTTTTCGGAAAATGGGTGTGCCCCCATTACATAGACTGCATTTTTGTTTCACAATTGACATGCTTCACCCATGTTTCATCACCAGTAACGATACGATCGAGAAGATCGTTACCATGTTTGTCATATTCATCAAGGAAAGTTAACGATGCAGCAAGTCTTTGTTTTTGTGATCTTCCGTAAGGATTTTTGGAACCCACCTGGCACAACATTTGTGGTATCCAAGCTTCCCTAAACAATTTCATGAAGTAAACTTCGTGAAATTTGTGGGAAATGTTCCGAGAGTTCAGTCATTGTGAAATGGCGATTTTCACGAACTTTGTCATTGATTTTCAACATCAAATCTTCAGTCACAAGGCTAGGCCAACCGCTACGACTATCATCATGAACATTGGTGCGGCCATTTTTAAAGTCAATACACCACTGCCTTACTCTGCTTTCACTTATTATTCCATTTCCATAAACTTCACACAGTTGGCGATAGATTTCAATTGGTTTATGGGTTTTTGCCAACAAAAACCTTATCACTAAACGCACTTCACAAGTGGCGGGATTTTCAATTGCAGCAGACATTTTAATTATTCAAAGTGAGATAAGCAAAAGAGGTACAGACCGTGCGCGACTACAGCTCAATGCTTACTGAACGCCAGAGTGTTTTGACACCAAGATGGGGGCTGTAGCCCCGCCCACTGCCGCACAATTCAAAAACGTCTGTTACTTTCTGGGTAGTCCTCGTATTAATGACCTCAATTAACTTACTCTGAAACCAACCCTAAACTTTCTTCATAACGTACTGAATAACTTTTCATCTCTGAATTTCACCTGTAAACAATCTTCAAAGTGCATCTATAGTCTTCATAGAAGATAAAATGGAATTGGAGGACAGTCTCCTTCAAATTGATATTCACATCAAACCTTCCAATAAAAAGCACTGTTTTCACTATAAAGTTGTCACCCAAACAATGAACAAACTTGGCAATGCCTTTCAAGAGTTTGCTGAACCAACTTGACTTGAAACTAGATCCTTTTATTCTAACCCCAAAATGAACTCAAACAAAAAAATAGTTTCCTATGTTTATCCCTTGTCATCAATCATCACAATGGCCTAAAGAAACTCAACCATATCCTGGAATAAGTTTTCAACATCTTAAAACTTCCCTTCATAACAAAGCTCTCTTAGAAAAACTTACTAATGTCACTTCCGACCAACTAAAAGCCTCTACCAAATCCTCGTTCATCGTAAGCTACTTATTCTAACAATCCAATTTGTTCTGAAAACAAAGAGATACTCAGTTCTTGCAACAAAAAAAAATGATACAATACTTGTTATATTTATCTCCCAGCCACATCATGTGTCAGCTCCACCACCTCCAAAACGTTCAAGACAACTGAAAACCAAACTGGTGACCACCAATGCCATGTACAAACACTGTCCTGCTTTAATATTGTTTTACCAGTTGTAGCCTCTGTGTATCATAGATATGATTACAAAGTTCAAAAACCTAAAAAAATGTCTTTCCCCATGACCTTCACCAAACCAAAATTTGTGTCAGTGTTACATCACAAAAAAAGTCAAATCCTATGTCAAAATGGAATTACAACCAATGGATCTTATGACCCTTCCAAACTCATATGGACCTCTCTTGTCTCCTAAATCATCAGCAAACTTATTTACGTGCAAAGTGTGTTAGTATGTGTTATACTCTTTGGACACATATATACAGGGTGTTGAAAAACTATGGAACCACTTTCATTTATCTTAAATGGGTCCAGATAAATAATTGATATTTAGTATAACTCTGTAGCATCACCACTGCACGTATATGGGTGGGCGGTGGGTCATCACCACTGTATGTGTATGGGTGGGCGGGCGGGTCATCACTCCTGTTCGTGTATGGGCGGGCGGGCGGGTCATTACCACTGCACATGTATGGGCTATTTGTTAATAATTATTTCAGTGTTGGAATTTTTAACTGAAAAGTGTAAGAATATAAACGTGAGTACTACAGTATATTGCTAAGTATTTGTTACAAAGCAAACAGTATGTTTGTGTTCTGTTTAATCTCAGACTATTTTATCTATCTTTTTATGCAGTTTGTAACTTTTTCAACCTAGAGAGGAGGGCTTGTGGACGATTTCGTAACAAGTTTAAACGAAAGGCTATGATGAATTGCCCATCATTTAAAGCCTATTTTTTCTGATTAAGACACAACAAGTTTCAAGTAAAAAAACCACCATATCAGAAATCGCGACTGGTTAATCTTTCTTAGCAGAGGATGTTGGAAAAGTATGGAACCATATTCATTTCTCTTAAATGAGTCCATATAAATAATTGAGATTTAGTTTTTTGACCAGTTTATAATTATTTTTATCTAGAGGGGAGGCCCGTCGAGGATATCGTAAATAGTTGAAATGAAAAGCCATGGGGAGTTGCCCATCATTTTAAAACCTATTTTTTCTTAATAAGAGGATACAAGTTTCAAGTCAAAAGAACCACCCTGTCAGAAATGGCGACTGGTTAACCTTTCTTAGCAGTGATATTCGAGTGGAAATTTGGCATGTTGTAAAAGCCAGTTATGAAGCTAGGTATTTGATTAAATTAATAGAAAATTATCTTAAAATGATATTAGTGACATAATGGTACTAATAACTCTTAGGACAGAACTGGCTTTTACAACATATTGAATTCCCACTCAAATATCACTGCTAAGAAAGGTTAATCAGTCGCCATTTCTGATAGGGTGGTTCTTTTAACTTGAAACTTACGGCGTCTTATTCAGAAAAAATAGGCTTTAAAATGATGGACAATTCATCATAGTCTTTTATTTAAACTTTTTCCGAAGTTCTCCACAGGCCCTCCCATCTCGGTAAAAAACAGAGTTATACTAAATCTCAATTATTTATCTGGACCCATTTGAAAGAAAAAAAGTGGTTCCATACTTGTTCAAGACCCTCTTCTAAAAAAGATTAACTAGTTGTCATTTCTGATAGGGTGATTCCTTTTATTTGAAACTTATAGCGTCTTATTACAAAAAAAAAATATATATATATAGGCTTTAAAATGATGGGCAACTTTTCATAGCCTTTCATTTAAACATTTTACAAAAACCTCCACAGGCCCTCCTCTCTAGTTTGAAAAAAATACAAAAACTCCATCAAAAGATATAAAAAAAGTATCTACAGAGTTATACTGAATCTCAATTATTTATCTGGACCCATTTAAGATAAATGAAGGTGGTTCCATACTTTTTCAACACCTTTTACATACATCGTATGGTTTTTTTGTCAGCTACCATTCATTTTTATGTTTTTATTTACAAAGCTGTGATATATATTTGGATTAAGATCCAAAAGTCATGTAATATATAGTATAAAATAAAAAATGATCTGTCACAAAGCTAAATCCAATCCATCGAGGCATTAACGATCTGCCTCACTTATTCTGATTATACTAGCCAATCCCTCCGTAAAAGAATGAAGGGACACTGTAATTATGTGATCCATTGTTTTGATAAACTCCCCGCAATCACATGACTGATCTAGTGTCAATCCCCATTTATACTTCCAGTACATCTACCCACACCAGTTCGGAACCGATTCAAAGGTGTCCATTCCCTACGAGGGAGGTTTATTCCATCTACAGGTATTGATGGAGCGTTAATAAGGAACTTATTTCGTCCATCAAAACTGTTCCATTCTATGGCCCAGCTAGTACTGGGTGACAAATTTGAACTGCTCAATTGGGAAGCAGTACGTAGAGGTGGGTTTAGAGATTTTAAGCGACTGTTCTGACGAGGGAAATCCTGGGTAATGGGGAGGTTCAGGGCATTCAAGATCTTATTGAATTCTTTAAGTAGTGCCTCCTGACGTCTTATCTCTGGAGGAGCTATATTGCACAGTACCAGGAGCCAAGGAACACACATACTCTCACTACTACATACTTAGGAACAGTTGGAACTAAATGTTTTGCTTACCTGATAAAGTGGTACTCAAATTTGTTGTAATGTTTTCCTATTTGTTATGTTTAGTATACCTGTATTTCCAAGTAAGTTTGCTGATGTCCTAGCCCATCTAACCTAACATACTTTTGGATCTTGTAACCATGGGGTAAAATCTACACCATCATTTTCAAAAACCCCAAAAATAGTACAGTGGTATATGAATAGGATAAAAAGAATATTGCTTAAGGTTTTATTTGTTTAAGAATAATTTTATAAAGAAAAATTGTAGAATTTTTGTAGAGAAAGTGTGCAAATTGGCCAAAAACAGAAATTTGCGATGCAGAAATTTTAACACACTGCTTCAATATTTTCTAGTAACAATTTTTTAAGAATTTGTTTAAAATGTTGTATTTTTAATATTTATTTTAAAGATTGAAAGAAATGTTAGAAAACAACTTAAACAAATCATACATTGTTGATGAAAAATGGTTTCATTAGGCAGAGTTAGTACTATAACGTCCTGTTTTCCAATCAACCTTAAAATATGTATGTAAAAGTGAATGTGTATATTATAAATATAACACTGAACAATCTACACATCCATTTTGGTTTTTACAGATGAGAGAGGGTGCAGCTACTGTGGAGGCTTGGGGCACAGGATTACAGACTGTCCCAAACTGGAAGCTATACAAAACAAGCAAGCGTCGAACATTGGCCGCAGAGATTACTTGGCAAGCAATGCTGCTGACTATTAGATCAACTTTTTCAGAGAACTATATATATATATATATATATATATATATATATATATATATATATATATATATATATATATATATATATATATATATATATATATATATATATATATATATATATATATATATATATATATATATATATGTATAAGCTCTTATGCATTTGTAAATATATTAATATAATTATATATAAATTTTAAGGAGTAAAATTACTTTCTCTTGCAATATGGCATACCTCACTCTCCAGCGAGCAAAAGAAACTGGATTAGGAAGAAGTAAGACAATTAATTCATAACATTGATACAAATTGTCAAATACCACTGGCAACTTTTCAGTCATTTACTAGTGTCAAATCGTATGCCTTCTATTACTGACTATCATTTTAATTCTGGCTGTGACTGAATGGTATTCATTCAACCCAACCCTTCAACTTGATACTTTTTCTTTAAATTTTTATATTATTTTATCTTAAAACAAAAACATGTTGTCATTGCTAGATTAGATAATACAGATGAGTTTGTTTATGTCTTGAGACCCATCCCCCCCACCAAAGCTGGGAAGCGTGCCAACTGGGGGATGGCTCAAAACGAGTAAAGCGATGGGATCACGGGTGGCAGTTGGAGGGTCCAAAATAAAACTCGGCAGCTGAGCGAAACTAATTTATTACCAAAAAACACCATTTAATAAATCAAAACGGCAGAAGGCCACAATATAAAATAGGCAGAAGGCCACAATATAAAATTTGCACTTAAATAAATAACAAAACACACAAAAGCTACAAGAACAACAAACTCAACAAATACCAAAATTAACAAATTAACAACTACATGGCCTATCTGCAGCCTAGCCTGAGACACCCCAAAACGTAAGAAAAATTTAATAGGCCCCGACTAAAAGTGAAGAAAATTATAAAATTTTTGGTATCACCAATTACACCGGCAATTTGGCCCGCATCCCTTGATTCCACCGGGCCAGGGAGTAAGCCGGAATCCCTGGGCAGCTCCGAATTAAAAGTTAAGCAAAAGAACAATAATCCCCTTTTGGTGACTGTTTAAAAATTAAATAATTTAAAAGAAAATCTAACACGGTACCGTTCTATTATCCCCTGACATCAATAATACAATTAACAACGAGAAAATAAATAACGATCACTAGGCCTAAACATATAAATAAATAACATGACTTAACCATAGGGACCTAACAACTATAAAATCTAAAAGATATAACAACAAATAAAACTAATTAATTAATAACAAGGAATATAAACTAATTAAATATTAACACCCAAAAAGTTCTTTTGGTATTTCAAGTTTTCCTTCCTTCAATAAAAAAAAATATATAAGTCCCCATGGCTGTTTCATCCATCACTTTGTCCCAGTTTAGAAGTTTAGGCCTAGGCCACAAATTAAACAGTTCCACAAACTTTTTTTCTTCTTTTACAAAAATTTAACCAGCAAAACCCCCAGCTCAGCCGCCGGGAAAAAAGATGGAGCGAACTGACCTGAGGACTGAAGACTTCTACCACCAAAGATGTAGGGCGGGTAGTGGGCAACTCCAGGCTCCAACATGGTCCTCAGGCCAGGCTAGCAGTGAAGATGATAGAACATTGCCCGGACGACCGGCTGAGGGTTGAAAGTCCCACTCAAGGACCCTGGAGTTTTAGTTTGTCTAGCCAAACATCACTAGATTCTGCAGGCAGCACAAGACAACTCAAGACAGGCCAACCTGACCGAAGCTGCAGGAACACGGAACGAAACGGAACTGGGCCAACGGCTACCAAAGTACGCAAAACGCAAGGCAAAAGCGAATCTCAGGCAGCCTTGCAGACAATGACGAAAAAAAACGAAACTGTACCGGTCCAAGACCCGGTACAGTCTAACCAAAGATATTAACTATAAACCAGTATAGTATAGTTTATTTTTGTATTAGGGAAGTTGATCAAAATATTCATTATTCTTGATTTGTAACTATGCCATTTTTGTTTTGCATTTGTGCAAATCTCTCATCTGACAACACTCCCAGCTTCACTAAAGATGCATATAACAGTCTTTTGGGAAGGAAGGTGTCCTATACTGAAATTATATTGGTTTTCCCCTAAAAATTAAAAAAAATTATCGTCGTCTTTTTTTGTATTCATTTAACAAAATCCTATGTCTTATTACCTGTAGATACAGAGTACTTTCCTATGATAAATAAGCATAATAACAATAAGGTTTGTTATACTATATACCAGAGTCTTTATTCTAGGATTTTATATATATCATATATTCAATGCAAATTTAAGTATTACCAATTTTTAATTCATTGACCTTGACAATAGACAATATACTTTATTTACGTATTCGTAGAGAACAGTATTAGCGTCAAGAGATAGCTAAAATGAAAATTGTACAGTCATAGATACATTATGTAGTCAGGATATTGATCATAACATGTTTAAATTAATTGTAAAATTCTTGCATGGAGTAGAGTGGCTGGTTGCAAAGCCATTTGTGCAGTGCTAACTTGAGCTCCTTTCAATTCTTGGTCTGCAGTTCAGCTGGTAGGTGGTTGTACAATTTTCTGCCAATGTATGATGTTTTTTTCTCATAGAGTCAGTATGATTGTTGTGTTTCTAAGATTGTACTGGTGAACTTCATTCCGCCTTGGGAAGCCCTCCTTTACTGCATGCATTACTGCTTCCTTGACGTACAGTGCCACTATAGTCAGAATTTTAAGAGTCTTAAAGGCCTCTCTGCAGCTATCGAGTCTCTGTAATCCTGCTAGAGTTCTAATTACCTTTTTACACCTTTTGATATCCTATCCATAAATTCTACTAGTGCCACTTCCGTATTAATACCCCCTCTAAAATCCAAATTGATTCGGACTGAGTATGTTATTCTTTTCCAGAAAGTCAACTAATTTCTGTTTCATAATCCTTTCAATAATCTTTGCAAAAGAAGATAGTAGAGATAATTATTTGACCCACCCACCCACCCATGCATGTACAGAGGTATTGAGGTTTAAGGATCCTCTGTAAGTTAGTTGCAGAAGTTCCACCCCAGGCCATCAGTCCATATCGGATATGTGACTCAAATAGTGCGTAATAGGCTGTTATTGTTGTTCGGTCATCTGTTGTCTCTTTAAGTCGTCTTATAGAAAAAATACTGCTACTTAGTTTCATACAGAGGTTATCTATGTGGGGTGTCCAGGTGAGGTTTTTGTCAAGGGTAATGCCTAGAAATGTTGCCTTTCCACACATTTCAACATCTGGTAGGTGTGGGACTTCATTAAATTTCCTTCCAAAAGCTATTTGGTAAGTCTTATTCGTATTGACTGACAGATCGTTGTTGTGGCAGTATTGATATGCCATATTTAGACATATGTACGATTTTATTGCCAATGCATCACTTGTTGGTTCTCTGAGTACTAACGTTGTGTCGTCTGCATACATCAGTGTAAGGCAGTCATCTCCAATCTGTTGAGGTAGATCATTTATAAAAAGAATGAACAGTGCTGGACCCATGATAGATCCTTGAGGAACTCCTCGAGTCACCGGTTGGAGACTGGATCTTGCTTCCTTGATTACGCCGTTTTCTAAATGCCTTAGTTCAACTAGCTGACTCCATCCTTCCAAGTAACTTTGAAACCACTTCTTAGCTGTGCCAACAATACCAAAAGTTTCTAGTTTTTGAATTATAAGCTTGTGTTCCAGGCAGTCAAAGGCTTTGGAAAAGTCTATAAAAATACCTGTTGTAAGGTTTTTGTCTTCAAGGCCGTCAATTAATACTTCAACCATTTGAATCAGTGCTGTATTAGTTGATTTCCCTTTTGTGAACCCATGTTAGACATTATTTAATAGGTTGTGTGTTGTACAGTGGTTCAGAATTCTTTTTAAAACAACTCTTTCAATTAACTTTGAAAATGTAGGTATGAGAGAGATGGGCCTGTAATTACTAGCTAGTAAGGTGTTTCCGTTCTTGAATTTAGGGTAAACTTTTGTTATTTTTAGTGGTGAGGGGAAGTATCCATTTCTGAGTGATTTATTGATTATATGTACGAGTGGAGGAACTAATTCATTACAGCAGAATTTAATAGCTTTTGTTGTTATTTCATCAATTCCTGATGAGTTTTTTGTTTTTAGTTTGCTAATAATTGCCACCAGTTCTTCTTTGTTTGTGTCTTCATAGTTTACCAGTTGTTGTAGCGGTCTAGTTGGTGGTTGTAGTGGCCTTTTCATGTGTTTCTGGTTTTCCAATGTTTTTTCTGCAATGCTTGTGAAGTGTAAGTTTAGATGCTCCGCAACTTCGGAGGCATTGTCTATATGGAGTCCATTGATCTGTAGAGTTATTTTGTTTGTAGGAGATATTTTTTTGGACTATACTTTGTTGATTGTATTCCAGATCGCTTTTGATTTATTTTCTGCATTGTTGATGTATTCGGCGTTAGCTCCCTTCCTTCTCTATGAGTTTCATATGTAGGTCATAGCCTTGTGTTATATCCAATCTTAGGCTATTATACTATGCTGCTTGTAGAAGCAACACGTGTCTGGTAATCACCATTGTACATGTATGGGTGGGTAGGTCAAATTGGCATTTTGGCCCAGTTGAAATTAAAGCATTATTCCATGTTATGTCGGCAGTGAATAATTAATGCATTTCAATTATTTGTTCCAAGATTGCTTATGATGAAGGCAAATTTATAAATCTTTAGCAGTTAAGAAAAATTGAAAAACATAGTTGTGGCTTTAGCATTATCTTGCTTATGTTTTTTATTAAAACATTCCAAACATAATGGAGATTGGTTGGGGCAATCCTTGCAGAACTGGTAACTTTCTTCGTCTTGTTTCTAGCTTGAAACCTCCTTAATTACCTCAGACTTCTCTAGTAGGCCCTCCTTGGATGGCAACATACATGTACACTGCCCGCTCATACACGTTTAATGGTATATTTTTACAGTTGCCTGCCCAATACCACTGTATGTGTATGGGCAGGCAACTATTTTTTGTTTAATTTTTTTAACCTTGGTGTAAATCAATGCAGGAGTAATTCTTTGTTTAACATTAGAAGAACCGTAATGTTAAAACTGTAATAGTTGGACAGGTTTTATAAAAGTGAATTCTTTAATACAAAGGTCCACTATAGCTTGAACTTGTCTCTTGTTGCAAGAAATGCTTCTTTTCTGACTATTTCTAGCTGACCCTTTTCTTTTTACAAGACAGTGATGTTCAAGATAGCGGACAAGCGTGGCTCATGACATGCGATCGGAATATATTATTTATTACAGACATCGTGGCTCATCGGTGGGACACATAAAAAAATAGAAATAATATATATAGAGTTAGAAAAAGTGAGTATTTACTTAGAATTCTAACTATATAAAATTGTAGCAGTAAAAATTGGCTGTTGTAAATGTGTTAAACACCTGTCGGTAACAACCACACGCCTTTGATGAGCTGTCACTCCTCACACCACAGCCAATGATTGACATTTACAAATAATAACCTCAACATAATACGTGTGCCGCTGTAGTTTGTGTTCTCACCATCAACATGATCGGAGTCTGGCCAAATAAGACACAAGAGGTCAAGGAGCTCTGACACATTTTTCTCACCATAGGGCTAACGCACACTGGCCTGACTATGACCACAACTTGACATGGGATCAAATGGAACAACGCACGCTGAGGTCTGACATGGCAGTCGGGGTGTGGTCATCGGACCAAAGACTGCAGGGTTTGATCAGGCCCCACCAAACTGTAGACTCCCGCCAATAATAATATAGACAGATATGACTTGACATGTACTGCATATGGTAGCAACCCCAACCCGACTCTGACTAGGTAGGTCATTGAATAACCTTGACCGTAACACTACTGCTCCAATATATTTTAATCAAATTTAGATAAAAGATGAGGATAACATTTATAATTATAAAGTCTCATTCATAATTTAGAAATAGGGCGCACCGAATTGGTGTTTGTGAAAAGGATATTAGTAGAATCTACCTCTGTGCCCAATTGGTAATTCCTTATTGGATTACTCATTTATCGATGTCATGTAGTGGCTTAGTGCCTATCTACATCTGAAGAGACTAGAATTAAGTCGAAACAACAGTATACACACTTCCACCCTGAAAGATGGGTTGGTCGTATTTCACTTAGCGCAGGCTCAATCAATTTAGAATTTCCATACCACGCCGTTGCAATAGACCGTCAACACACGATTCGTAACGTGTTATTATATCAGTAATATTCACCTTGTACTGTGCTGGTTCTCCCGGTTACTCTGTCTGAATAAGTTCTCCGTACTAACAATTCTAAAAAAAGATCCATGGTGAATCAACCTGAGTAGGAATAAAAATGAGAAAACGAAAATAATGTGAATTCACCATGAGTTAAAAAATATGACGAACTTCATTTACGATAGTGTAAAGTACCCATCTACACACACCCAGTGGTATTGGTATGGGGGACCTTTACTTTACACTACCAACCCATACACGTACAGAGGTATTGACCACCCGCCCACCCATACACGTACAGAGGTATGGGTGTAATGCTCAGAGAGGTTGGATAGAGTCCGGTTATGAAATTTTGAAGAATTGGCATAGGGTAAAATCCTCACCAACATTTGAAAAAGAAGGAACCTGTAAATAGCGCTAGTGATATCCCCTCAACAATCACGCGTATCCGGGTTAACTGATTAGTGAGCATGCTGATTATAATTGCAGCTATAAATCACGAATTGTGGGAACTCACTCGATCACCGGTTAGATAGATATCGAACACGAATTGTGTAAGAGCCTAAACGTGTAACTGTTTGATAATGGCATGTGATCGTAAATTACATCCAGGATTGGCACTGAATGTTCGCCGTCCGGCTGAAAACTACAGCCGGACTAAGCCTGCGCTAAGTGAAATACGACCAACCCATCTTTCAGAGTGGAAGTGTGTATACTGTTGTTTAGACTTCATTCTAGTCTCTTCAGATGTAGATAGGCACTAAGCCACTACATGACAACGATAAATGAGTAATCCAATGAGCAATTACCAATTAGGCACAGAGGTAGATTCTGCTAATATCCGTTTTCACAAACACCAATCCGGTGCGCCCTATTTCAAAATTATGAATGAGACTTTATAATTATAAATTTTACCCTCATCTTTTATCTAAATTTGATTAAAATATATTGGAGCAGTAGTGTTACGGTCGTGGTTATTCAATGACCTACCTACAAACAGCGAAGTTTCAATCGCTGTGAGGGCGGAGAGTGAAAAGGCATAATAATATGAACCTTCAATAATTACAACCTCTCCAAATAACAACAAATACCTTAGTCTGACTAGGTCACTAGTGCCTGAGTAGTTTTGAAAATGTACATATTATGGCAGTTTTGACACTGACATTTTATTTTTGCGATTAAATACTGGCCATCTTTATGTAATTTATCGTCAGATGACTATTGAAATAGAATGTTAAAGAAGGAAATGTGGCTGGAGATAACAATGTTTATAGGCAATGAGGTATTATATGACTATTGTTTGTCATAGTCATTTTTTGCTTTGTTACTCCTTCAAAACAATTACATATTTATGAAGATATGACTAAACAATAAAGGATATCTGTCAAACACATCAGGATCATTAGTTTTCTAGATTCAGAATAAAGATCATAATTTTGTTACACTCTAACTTAATGTATTAACAAAGTTAGTTGTAAGATCAAGATTTACTTACCAAATTCATCTCTAAACAAACTAGTTTTTCCGGTAAGTAAATAAAATAATTATATCAGTAGTAGTATTATGATTATTTAATTTATTAATAATTTAACTATTAGTAGAGTACTTTTATATTTTTGGGTGTGTATTATATGACACTAGAAACAGAGCCCGTTGTGGTCAAATACAACGGTCTCTAGTAAAATGGTACGTGTAAGCTATTTCCTGTAAAATAAAAAAAATTATTTATAATTATTTTCAATATTGAAATTGTACTTAAAAAAAAATTTGTTTTCTGTTAGATTAGATACTTAAATTAAAATAAAAATCAAACATAACGGTAACGTATTTATTTACAATATTTCTTTATACACAACATTCTTTGTAAATATTTTATTAGAGTTTTTCAACAATTTTCCTTGTTCTTTGTTGGGGATAATTTTTATTTTAATATCATCAAAACTTTTTACCTTAGACAGTGCAACATACAATTGTCCATGGCTGAATACTGGTGCTGGTAGGTAGACACCAACTTTCTTTAAAGTCTGGCCTTGTGCTTTATTAATCGTCATGGCAAATGCTAATTTTATAGGAAATTGTCTTCTTTTTAAAACAAATGGCAATTCTGTGTCCGTCTGTGCTAAATCAATCCTTGGAATGAACACAATGTCACCTGCTGAAGATCCAGTTAAAACCTCTGCAATTATTAAATTAGGCTTTAACTTTTTAACAATTAATCGGGTGCCATTACATAACCCTCTTTTTGTGTTAAGATTTCTTAGTATCATTATAACAGCTCCAATCTTTAAATTTAATTTATGTATTGGCATTCCTGATGGTGATAGCTGATTTAAAAATTCTATAGGGTAATGTGTATCTGCATGGGAACTATCATCCGCTTCAATAGAATCCGAACTTAAGTATGTTTCTGGTTTTGCTTCCAGTAAGTTGTGAACAGTTTCATTTAGATAATCCACATCTGTGTTTTTTGAACATAAAATAGCCTTTTGGGCGAATTCATGAGAGTGTGCAATGTCCAACTTCTCCCCAAATGTATCTCTGGCTATGTTACCGTGACTTAAAATTTTTGGTGGTATTTCTATTAGTTCTTCTGGTAAATCATATGTTCTATCAGTCAGACCATTTCCTACGCTTAATAGCCACTTGCTAAATAAATCATCCACTGATTGTACATTTTTACTCAATCATAGGATCTTAAAGCATTCCCACAGTGGGTGAAATTTTATACTTGCTTCTATTATTTTAGTTCTGTTACCATGTCTGACAACTGGAAGAGTTTGCCTGAAATCCCCACCTAGTAACATAACTTTTCCACCGAAAGAATTCTGGTTGTTCATTATTTCCTTTAGCACTATGTCAATGGCAGTCAAAGCAATTCCTGGTGCCATAGTTGCTTCATCCCAAATTATGATTTTGGCTGATCTAATGATGGTGGCTTCGAGAGAATTCAATCTTATATTTGAAACGGATGTTTCGTTTAAAGGGGGTACCAACTTGAATTGGTTAAAATATGTTTTACCTCCTTCCAATAAGTTTGCAGCAATGCCAGTAGACGCAATAGGTAATGCAATATTTTTTCCTCCACGCACTGTACACAGAATAGTCTTATACAAATAAGTTTTTCCTGTGCCTCCTGGCCCATCCAGAAAAAAACATGTTTCTGGGACTTCATTGTTTATTGATGCAATTATATTGTCATAACACTGTCTTTGCTCGGTATTCAAACTATTTATCATTTCTTTGCTTTTTTCTTTCTCTAGCTCATGATCATAGATATCAGTATGGTTGATTGGTAGGATATCATTTACTGGCATCGGGAGATTGTATTTAAGGCAAGAGCTATGACTTGCTTCTAAGGTGTTGTTAATTTCTATTAGAGTCAAATTTTTACAACGTTCACAGTTATCTGTATGGCCTATTTTGTGGCTGTTTGCAAAGTCTTCCCAAAGATGAGATAGGTATTTTTCAAATAATTCCTTAGCATTAGATGGGGAAGCAAATATTAGAATATATGAGAATAAGTCCCTTAAATTTTTAGGCATGCTAAAATTGACAGCTTCAGCTAAAGTTTTATCCCAAATTTCGTCATTTTTTATCAAGCCTTTTTGCACAGCCGCTTCATGAAACGTATCATAATTAGTACCATCAATCGTTTTTAAATCATCATAAGATGTAGCACCAGGTACATGAAGCAGAAGAAGTCTTAAATAATACCTTTCAGGATCACAACCCAGATTTACAAAATACATTCGACCAATTATATTATGTCTGTCTTGCTGTCTGCGAATCCATTTCCTTGTTTTTTTATTAAAAACATAATTTTTAGGTATATCGCTATAGTAAATTAATCTAGCATTTTCATCTTCCGCGTTTAACTTAAACCATGCTGTCAACATTGTATCTTTCACAGCAGTTTGTAACAGATTGTCTGTATTTCTGTTAAGTGAATTTGGATGGAAGACAATGCTTTGATGTTCAGGAAGGTGAACAGGCAATCGTATTATAGTGTGCGACTGTTTGTGCATGTAATTTCCAAGTATTCGCCACATGGCTTCTGGTGCACTTACATATCTACTATCTAAGTGCTTCTGTTTTTCGTTAAAATTTTTGTTTCTTTCTGTGATTTGTACATTTGCACAATCATGCCCTTTATACACATATTTAAAAAGATATTTAACACTTTTGACTGTAGCGCAAACTTCCACATTGATATGGCAGTTGTATTTTAACAAAAGATATGGATTATAAGGAACCACCCATGTATTGTCAATTACTTTATTTCTCACGGACAAATCATTACCATTATTTCTTCGGCGGTATTGAGGGTATCCATCTTTGTTAGCTAAAGTTTCATTTTGAAAGGATTTAGGATAGTTTTTAGTACACTTATTTTCCTTCATACACGGTGAGTTTAAATTACACTCACCACAGGGTCCATGAATCATATGTTTTATAACAGCTGCGTGTAAAGTAGGAAATTTGTCTTTATCTGGCAACTCAGCCGATACAATTTGGTCTATATGTTCTGGTAATTTTGGAGTATCTTGTTCTTTTAATATCAGTAGGATGTGAGCATGGGGTAGTCCCCTTTTTTGAAACTCAGTTACTTGTATGTTGCCTACTGGGATGCCAAAAATATGTTTTTTGTTTATATCATCCATATGTTCTGTTAGCTTTAATTGAAAAACTCTAGAAACTAAATCTAGACGATTTTCAACGGACTGTCCATTTAAATTTTGAGTAATTTCTTCCCATTTTGGATTACAGGTTATTGTAATAAAAAGATCAGGTTTACCATAGTTCTTCACTATTGACATAGCGTCTTGGTAGTTTTGCATCATATTTCGTGGACTTCCTTGAAATGTTGATGGCAAAATGAATGGCTTTCCAGGGGGAAACAATTCATTGTCTTCTGACAAACGAATCTGGTCCATTAAACCTTTGTACTGTTCAATTCTTAGTTGAGATTGATTCTGTCGAATGAAATCTAATCTGTTTGCCTCAATTTTGGTGTAGGCATCAACAATATATTGTTGTGTGAGTTTTCCTCCACACAATAAAGAATTAAATTCATCACGTACAGAAAGTCGATATTGATAATATTGCATCTGAGTGACTCTTTTTCTTGGATTTAAAGCTTTATTTTTAATATTTTGGAGACATGATGGCTTATCATTCAGTGGAATATTTATTCCCCAACTTTGATCGCCGTATGGGAAGAACATTGGATATACCATTGGTTCCAAATTTGGGTCCAAAATGCTAATTCTCTGAGTCCTTCTCTTATTGGTTGTGTTGTTAGCACGACAATGAATCAGTAAATCACGGTGCAGAGGTGGTTCGCCATCCGTATTCTCGAAAATAACAGCAACCTCATTACATCTTGCAGAGTTATATCTTTTTTCATCATATTTTCGGTCTTGAATAATTGCCATCGTCACATCAGATGAAACAGCGTTATTCATTAATGTGTCCTGCATGCATTCTTGCTCCACTTCATACATCATTTTGCATGCTTCTGCAAATGGATTATACTTTGACATGAATGAGCCTAATATTTGTAGTAAATGTTCATTGCATCCAGAGTTTTCTTTGATTTTCATTCTTTGAGCTGTAGCCTCATCAGGATCAAGTATATACAGCTGAGCATATTTACGCTGTTCTCCATTTTCAGGATGTAATGTACCAGCACGATGATAAATAGTGCCATTAATTCTAAAACAATAAGGTCCATAACTTGCAGGAGGAACTATTTGCGCTCCCATAGAAGCAAAAGACAGCGAGCTGTTAATAGAACGAATATTGTCCATAAAGTTATCGGAATAATTATGATTATTAGTCATTAGCTGTTCAATAAATAAGGCATTTTGAATCTGTTCTAATATAACTTTCCCTTTTGAGCAGCATTTAGAAAACATTTTATCAGAAGGCCGCTCTCCGACAAAGTGTTTAGCACCACAAAATTCACAAACCTCACTAAGACTGCCACATGAGTGTAATTTTATTTCGTTTTCATTGTTTACAACTTTTAAGGCATCAGGCACTGAAGTGATGGGTTGTAAAATATTATTTACATCACTATCCTTTTTCCCCTTTACCTTGCGTTGGTCTTTTGATTCACGTCTGCCAGTTAATGATTTTCTTTTCCTATTCTTTGTTGGACGGCCACGTTTGTGGGTTGCAGAAGTTGCGTCCTTTTTAATTGGAGAATGGGTCACACTATCTTGTGTTGAGTTATTATCATTTTGTGTATTTCCATCCTTGTGGTTAAGTGTTACCTGTGTTAATTGTTTTTTATGAAATGTCGATTCACATTTGCCAGATAATGCTTTTCTTTTCTTATTCTTTGTTGGACAACCACGTTTGTGGGTTGAGGAAGCTGCGTCCTTTTTAATTGGAGAATGGGCCACACTATCTTGTTTACATTCATTATCATTTTGTGTATCTACATCCTTGTGTTGAAGTTTTACCTGTGTTAATTGTTTTTTATGAGAAGTCGATTCACGTCTGCCAGATAATGATTTTCTTTTCCTATTCTTTGTTGGACGGCCACGTTTGTGGGTTGAGGAAGTTGCGTCCTTTTTAATTGGAGAATGAGTCACTCTATCTTGTTTTGATCCATAATAATTTTGTGTATCTCCATCCTTGTAGTTAAGGGGAAAACACTTGTTTTTCAACTGGAGCAAATCACTATTCATAGAATTTGGTTTCATTGATTTGTGTTTGTGAGATGTTTCATGTCTGCCAGAAAATGTTGTTCTTTTTCTATTAGTTGATGGACGGCCACATTTGGGTTTTTGTAAGGTTACATCATCTTGATTATCAGAATCTTGATTATCAATTAAAACATCGTAATGCCCAGCATCCAAATTACCTGAGAATAGTAGTTTGTATACTGTTGTGCCTTCACCAACTGTTACATAAGAATCCTTGTCCTCAGCAAATATTTTGAATTGACAGTTAAGAAGTCTTGCTGCAGCTTCAATTTCAACGTTACCAGCGTATTCCCCATCTTTAGTCATTAGATCTCTGTAATCTGTTGTGTTTTGTACCGTTAGTCTATATGTCTTATCCCCTACTATAAAAGGGCAATAGAAGTCCCAATGATTTACAACTTCATCAACTACTTTGGATCGTATTTCACTGTATCTAGATTGAGATGTATAACGTAAAAATGAGATACTCCTAAACAAACAGTTTCCATCACCAACTATATAATGAACCAAAAAGTTATGCATTTTCAGACCAATATATAAAAATATATACTCCTAAGTATTTAATTTAAGGTTCACAGTAATTTTCAAATAACAAATTTTGGCTGTAAAAACCACTCACCACTTAAATACACAACTTAAGAAACACACACATAACCTAAGGGACACACTTTAAACACAAATCCCAAATGTAAACAACAAAACTATGAGAATTCTTGGATTCAACAAAGCAACAATCAGCTGTTAAATTAATAACATGTGTACCATATGATTAGAAACAGAATACTGGCAAACCTACCCCTTTTCAATGTTATGTATTTCTTACGAAGAACATGTTTTTTTCACTTTTTCACCATAAATACTAACAAACATCAACCTTCCATATTTTTTGGCAAATCTACATGTCTAAAGCTTTCCAACAACACATTAATTATTAAAATCGGTCCAGTGGAACTCTAGATTTAGTTGTACAAAGTTTAACTAAAATATATCTAACTCAGTATTTTTTCAATGCAAAAAATGTGTGGTAGCTTTGGTTTTTTGCAAATAACTTTTAAACGGTGAGGAAATCGACTAAAGTGGAAGGTGATTTTCTGAAAGAGAATTAAATTTCCTACAAATGGCCACTAAGCATTTCTTGAAAAACCTCAAAAAAGGCAGCTAAAAATTAACTTAAAATAAAAAATTTGTGAAAACCCGTTTTCAATGTATTTCTTATGGAGAACAGGTTTTTTGACTTTTTCACCATAAATACAAAAACAACATCAAACTTTCATATTTTTTGGCAAATCTACATGTCGGAAGCTTTCCAACAACACATTAATTATTAAAATCGGTCCAGTGGATCTCTAGATTTAGTTGGTCGAAGATTTTCAAAACTGAATTATTATAAGAATAGATGTAAATAATGTCCATTTTTTATTCAACATCCATTTCTCAACTGAAACATTCAGAGTTCGAGTCGTGGTTGTGACATACTCTTGATCGGACTAGTGCGTGTTAGCCCTTATAGACCACATGAAACCTAAGACAATACTAATTTTTCACATTAGGCTAAAATAAATATTTGGCTTACTATAATGGTATAAACATCTGATTTGCCTGATAAGCCAACAACTGCTTAGCCATCCTACCTGACACTCACTCATTACAGATGCTAGACATGAACAATACAGAAGATTGAACATTTTCATTCTTGTTTACAAAAAAAAAAAAGGTACAAAACTGGAAGAAGCTTAATTAAGGTT